>CAUYUJ010014405.1:903428-925928 GCA_963575745.1 Prorocentrum cordatum | reverse complement strand
ATCTGAATCTGCGTGGTGCCTCACTCCGCTGGACCCACCAGCAGCCTTCGAAAGTGGTGACCGTTTCGCAGACGCAAACCCCCAGGGATGGCGAGATCTAATCTGAATCTGCGTGGTGCCTCACTCCGCTGGACCCACCAGCAGCCCTCGAATGTGGCGACAGTTTCGCAGATCGCAGCCCCCCAGGGACGGCGAGGTCTAATCTGAATCTGCGTGGTGCCTCAACCCGCTGGACCCACCAGCAGCCTTCGAATGTGGCGACAGTTTCGCAACCAGCAGCCCTCGAATGTGGCGTCAGTGTCGCAGATCGCAGCCCCCCAAGGACGGCGAGGTCTAATCTGAATCTGCGTGGTGCCTCACTCCGCTGGACCCACCCTCAGCCCTCGAATGTGGCGACAGTTTCGCAGATCGCAGCCCCCCAAGGATGGCGAGGTCTAATCTGAATCTGCGTGGTGCCTCACTCCGCTGGACCCACCAGCAGCCCTCGAAAGTGGCGTCAGTGTCGCAGATCGCAGCCCCCCAGGGATGGCGAGGTCTAATCTGAATCTGCGTGGTGCCTCACTCCGCTGGACCCACCAGCAGCCCTCGAAAGTGACGACAGTTTCGCAGATCGCAGCCCCCCAGGGACGGCGAGGTCTAATCTGAATCTGCGTGGTGCCTCACTCCGCTGGACCCACCAGCAGCCCTCGAAAGTGACGACAGTTTCGCAGATCGCAACCCCCAGGGATGGCGAGGTCTAATCTGAATCTGCGTGGTGCCTCACTCCGCTGGACCCACCAGCAGCCCTCGAAAGTCGAGGTCTAATCTGAATCTGCGTGGTGCCTCACTCCGCTGGACCCACCAGCAGCCCTCGAAAATGACGACAGTTTCGCAGATCGCAGCCCCCCAGGGATGGCGAGGTCTAATCTGAATCTGCGTGGTGCCTCACTCCGCTGGACCCACCAGCAGCCCTTCGAAAGTGGTGACAGTTTCGCAGGTCGCAGCCCCCCAGGGATGGCGAGGTCTAATCTGAATCTGCGTGGTGCCTCACTCCGCTGGACCCACCCACCAGCAGCCCTCGAAAGTCGAGGTCTAATCTGAATCTGCGTGGTGCCTCACTCCGCTGGACCCACCAGCAGCCCTCGAAAGTGGTGACCGTCTCGCAGATCGCAGCCCCCCAGGGATGAGGAGGTCTAATCTGAATCTGCGTGGTGCCTCACTCCGCTGGACCCACCAGCAGCCCTCGAAAGTGGTGACAGTTTCGCAGATCGCAGCCCCCCAGGGATGGCGAGGTCTAATCTGAATCTGCGTGGTGCCTCACTCCGCTGGACCCACCAGCAGCCCTCGAAAGTGGCGACAGTTTCACAGATCGCAGCCCCAAAGGGATGACGTAAAAGGCAAGAGAGAAGAGGAGGAGCGAAGAGAGGAGGAGAAGGGAAGCAAGAGAGGAGGAGCGAAGAGAGGAGAAGGGATGCAAGAGAGAAGAGGAGGAGCGAAGAGAGGCGGAGAAGGGAAGCAAGAGAGGAGAGGAAGAGGGAAGAGAGGAGGAGGAGGCGGGAAGGAAGGAAGGTGGAGACCGCAGTGCTCTATTCAAAACGAGTACCCAACGCAGGAGGGTTGGGGGAAAAAACATCACCAGTTGGTTCGGGGCCTGTGCTGGCAAGCATCGGATTCAGGGTTCTCGCAGTCGGCCGTGCTTGTTCCCTTCCATATTGATGGGTCTGCTGCCGGCCCTGAGGCCACCACTTCACCCTGCGGAAGGACGTCGCGTCGCGCTGCTACCGGCTGTGCGACCACGAGTCCTACCCGCCGCGGCGGCCGTGGGCCACCCGGCCAGTGAGCGCTCTCAGAAGGCCACAGCCACGGTTGGTTCGTTCATCGCCATGAAGGAACGGGGTCCTAAGGGACACGGGTCCTGACGTTTTTCTGTGTTTTTGGCTTCCTCGGGTCCTCCACGGGCCTTGGGACCATCAAGAACGACTCGAATGAATTTGGACCTGGGCAAAGTTACTGGGGTCCAGGACCCCTTTTCCCTCATGACCCGTTTGTGTCATGCCATCGTCTTGTTTGTTCTGCGGCCGCGGGCGCGCCCCTTGTGGTGCAGTGGCGGGCCACAGGAGAGCGAACCCATCCCTCACTACCGCCGGGAGGGCGCGAGGTATGAGGGCCCCAGGGCGGAGTAGAAGAGTCGACTCGCTGAGCGGTCTCACAAAGAACTGCGCTCCGACGAGTGGGATGGCAGAGCTGGGCCTGGAGCGCTGCTGACCGAGGGCGCGCGGGCGCCCAGAGAGACCCAGCGGGCGAGCGAGACGGGGCTGGCGTGGAACGGCACGCGGGGAATTCCGGCGGAGAAGATCGCGCCCGAAGCGAGGCGCAACCGGCGGAACCGAGCCAGGCTTGCACTGCAGGCTCGCCCCCGGCTGCCCGCGCGACGAGGGCGAGATGCCTCGCGAGGGTCGCGGCGCAGCCCCGCCCTGGCCTGCGCCAGCTGGCCCCCTGCCCCTCCGCAGCCGTTTCGGCTCTAGGCGCCTTCAGCCCGAGCGGGGCCGCGCCCGAGGCCCAGCGGCGCCATGCCTCGCAGGAAGTGAGGCCCCCGAGCCCGCCGATGCGCGGGGGCGCAGGCACGGCTGCGCTGCCCCTGCCGCTCCCGAGGGGGAGCCCGCAGGAGCCGGGCAGACGGCCAGCGCAGCCGGCGTCTCCGCCCTCCGCGACGCCGAAGCGCATATGCCGGTGTGGCACGACGGTGCTCTTCCCGGGGGCGACCACCCAGCGCTCCTGCTGGCAGTGTGGGGCCAGGCTGACCATGGATGAGATCGGGCCCCCGCTGTACACCGTGCATGCGCGGGCGCAGCAGGAGCAGCCTGGCTCCCCCGGGCGGCCCCCCGCTCGGCCGGCCTCCCCCTTTCGCCCTCAGGCGCCCGTGCAGCTCCAGATCCGTGCCGCCCCCGCGCGGCCCCAGGCGCTCGATCCGCACGAGCCCGCTGCGCAGCCAGCGCCACAGGCGCCCCCGCAGCCCGAGCGGCCCGGCCTGCGCGAGCCGCCCGCCGCCTGCGGGCAGGCGCAGGGCTCGGGCGCCCTGCTGCGCGCCCTCCTCGCCGCGTCGCTGGCGGCGAACGCGGCGCTGCTCCTCTGGTGGGCGGGCGGCGCCGGGCTACCCGACAGGACCGCCTGGTCCTCCGCGTCGACAGGTGCCACGGACGCGAGGCCGCGGGATTCGTCCTTGGAGCCCTGGGCGCAGTCGTCGGAGGGGGGCGCCGCCGTGCTGGGCTCGCCTCCGGCGTCCCCGGAGCCCTGGGCGCAGCTGCCGGAGGGGGGCGCCGCCGTGCCGCGCCGGCCCCACGAGCTGGACACCGACGGTGACGGCATCCCCGACCGCCACGACTTCTGCAACGGGCGCCAGGTGGGCAGCTGGCAGTCCGGCCGCGCCACCGACTTCGACGGCGACGGGTGCGAGGACAGCACAGAGGACCTGGACAAGGACAACGACGGCGTGAGGGACTCGGAGGACAAGTGCCCCTTCACGCCACTCAAGTTCCGCTTCGTGTCCAACCACGCCTCAGACTTCGACGGCGATGGGTGCGCCGATGGCATCGAGGACGAGGACGACGATCAGGACGGGACGCCGAACAGCATGGATCGTTGCCCGAGGACCGTCTCCGTGCACACGCCGGACAGCGCAGGGTGCTCTCGAGAGCAGCTCGACCTGAAGGCGGCGGACGAGGAGAGTCTGAGGCAGAGGGCGCTGCTGCTTCAGCGCAGGGAGCAGGACACGGCCGAGCCCGCGCAGCCCGCAACCTGGCAGGAGTGGTTCAAGGTTTTATGCAACGTGCAGGACTTTGCGTTCTGGTCCTTCGAGGTTGTTCTGGGGGAGGCCTTCATTTTCGTTGTGGTCAAGGTCTGGGGCGTGGTGGAGATGTGGAACGAGAACAGGCGCAGACGCAACGCAGGATCTCCGACGGCCTCCGTGAAGCGATTCGCGAGCCAGGCAGTTCACGTTGCAAACTCATCGTGGAGATTCATGTCTTGGAGGAGCATGTTCCTTCGCGGTTCTGTTTACGTCAGTTTCTTTTTTGGTATGTACCTCTTGCGGGTCAGCAAAGTCACCATCGCACACAGCTTGATGCAGTGGAGGTGATAATACCATCAGTGCCAGCGAGCTCTGTCGGGAATGGCACTGGAGTTGTAGTGCCATAGTAGTCATTGACAGGCACGCCCTGTCGAGCATGCTGTTCTCACTGCAGGCTGGGGGTCTCCCTGCACAATGCCCGGAACGGGCCCCTGTCCGTTTTCATATGATCTCGAGGCCAGTCCGAGAGGGTTGCTCGCGACGAATGTAGGCTGGTGTCGTGCCGGCGCGGCTCCGACCCCAGCGCGGGCGTTCAAGGTTGAACGCCGCCATCGCAGATTCGGCCGACATCCAACGATTTGCGATGCCCCCGCGATCGTTCAACCCTTGATCGCTTCACGCGGCGTCAGAAACTGGTGCGCAAGTCGTCACGGCACGAGCCTGCCGTACGTTGCCCTGATGCTCCCCCCCCTTCTCGCATTGCCTCCCCCTCCTCCCATTTCGGGCGAAGAGAACTATGCACATGCACTGATCCTGGCAAGGCCCATCCTTGACCCAGGATCGGTGCATATGCCTTCCTGGCCAAGGTAGGAGGGCGTATGCACCGATCCTGGGCTCAGGATGGGCCTGGCCAGAATCGGTGCATGTGCATAGTTCTCTTCCCTCTACCATTCAGGGGCAACGACAGGGGGGGGATAGGCTCTGTGGGGGACGCATCGACCCACAATCGCCCACTGATTGCCCCGATAAGGGGCCCCACAGCCCGCCCCACCCAGGAAGTGTGCGGCTCCGCTACCGGAGGCACGTCGCCGATCTATCAGCGATGACTCGCCGATTCCAGGTCGACGTTTCTCAAGAGGGGAAGAAACACACAGACACAATTAATCGTCGATTTCCCAGAAAATATGGAAAAATATGGGAAGTGGTGGGGAAGACAAAAACCCCAGAAAATATGGGAAAATATGGGGAATCTTTTTATATGTGTGTATTTATTTGTGTGTCCCAGGGCCCCTTCAGTTTCCCCCTCTGTGCCAGTCCCCCCCTGTTGCTCCTCCTCGCCCGACCACGCCGACTCCCACCATTGAGGCTTACCAAATAGCTGAGGGCGTTCATGAAGCAGCCCTGCCCTGTTCGAGTCCTTGTCCGGGTGCTTACTATGAGGTTGGCTTTTCTGCTCTCTGTTCCCATCCCCTGTCCCCCCTCCTGACAGTGTCACAGTGTCGCTGCTGGCCCCGCAGCCCCCTCAAGAGGCGCGATCGGCGGCTCGGCAGACGACCTCTACAGGCCAGCGTTCCGGAGAGCCATCCCCCTCTCTCCCTCCCTCCTCCTCCATCGCTGCTCCCCCTCCCCCTCCTCCACTTCCCCCCCTCCTCTTTCTGGCCCTCCGCGTCCCAAGACCCCCGACGTCGTGATGGTTCGACCGGGTCGACCCCCAGAGGTCTGGACCCCTTCCCCGGGACCGGTTTCTCATCCAGAGTCGTCTTTTGACGGCTCCGGATCCCGGCGAGGGCCCCTGGAGGCCGAACATAGTGAAAAACCTCCCGTCGCATGTGTTCGACAACGCGAGGGGGTCTGGGTTCAGGGGTCCCCTCCCCCTCCTCCACCTCCCCCGTCTCATCCCTCTGGATCTCCGCGTCCCTGCTTCCCTCCCTCCCTCCCTCCTCCGTCCCGTCCTCCTTCAGGGGGCCCCCTCCCTCCCTCCTTCTTCCGCTGCTGGCCGCCGCCCTGGCCTCTGTCGATGCCGCGGCCAGTGAGCCCCGGGATTGGCAAGCAGCCGCAACTCTGGGCCGGCGCCGCGGGCGCCTCGCTCTCTTGTAAGTCCATCGCGGGCGCGGGGAGGAGGAGGAGGAGGAGGAGGAGGAGGAGGAGGAGGAGGAGGAGGAGGAGGACGAGGAGGAGGAGGAGGAGGAGGAGGAGGAGGAGGAGGAGGACGAGGACGAGGAGAGGAGGAAGGAGGAGGAGGAGGAGGAGGGAGGAGGAGGAGGAGGAGGAGGAGGAGGAGGAGGAGTAAGAGGAGGAGGAGGACGAGGACGAGGACGAGGAGGACGAGGAGGACGAGGACGAGGACGAGGACGAGGACGAGGAGGAGGAGGAGGAGGAGGAGGCGGAGGACGAGGACGAGGACGAGGACGAGGAGGAGGAGGAGGAGGAGGAGGCGGAGGAGGAGGTGGTGCTCAGAAGAGGACGATGCACCGATAGCGCATCCTTGCCTCGTTTTCGCCTTTCTGGGCTTCCTGGGAGGCCCCAGTCGCCACCGCTGGATTCGCCTCGAACTTCTGTTCGGAACGCAACGCGCGAGAGGCCCGGGGAGTAGCGCAATTGGTACCTTTTGATGTCGATGCGGGGTGCCCTTTCCATCTCACCGCAAGCGAGCGAGGCATCCCACCGCGGTGGCAGCCGCGCTCGAGGCAGAAGGCTGCTCGTGCGGTGATGACCTGGTTCTACGCCTGCTGCTGGAGGCGGTGAGGCCCTGCACCGTGGTTTTGTCATTGGACTGTGGCCGTGAGATGAAAATTCTCCACGCTTCGCATCTCTCCACCAGCCCGCTCAGAAGCGCTGCCGATGAGCGTTGATCTTCTCGAGGCTTTTTGGGGGTCCTCTCGGGGCTTTCTCGGGGTCCTCTTGAGGCTCCCTCGGAGCTCGTTTGGGGGGTGTTGGGGCCCTCTTAGGCCACTCTTGGGGGCCTCTCACGAACCCTGGATGGCCTCTTGGGACCGTCTTGGAGGCAAAGGGGGGGGTCCTTTTTCTAGTCCGCTCCTCAAGAGCCCTCAATACCGTCCTTTGAGGCCCTCTTGGGCCTTGGGGCGTTTTCGGGGCGCTCTTGGGCGCTCTTGGGCGCTATTGGGGCCGCCTGGGAGGCCTTCTGGGCCCCTCTTGGGGCTCAGTTGCGCCCGAGCCGACAGAAAATCAGTTCCAGACGCCCGCGGTAGTCTCCCTGCACTCTCCTGAGGTGCTCCACACATGCTCCCAGACGTCCCAAACCGTGCCCCAGACGCTCCAAGAGGATTCCCTGACGGCCCCCAGCAGGGCCACAAGAAGCAACAATTATTGGTTCCCTTGGGTTTTCGGTGTTTGTTGGGAATTCCCCTTTTCGGCCAGCCCCAGAAGCACCACCACCCGCTTCAAGACGGGTTCAATGGCTCCCCCAGGAGCGCCCAGAGCACCCGAGAGGCCCCAAAGCCGCCCCAAGACAACTCCAGGACAGCCCAACAAGGCACCGAGTCGCCCCCGAGTCGCCAGAAAGTCACTCCAGGCGCCACACGAAGGCCCCAGATGCTCCAAGAGGGTTTCCAGACGGCGCCCTAAAAAAAAAGCAAGGACGCAAAATCCACGTGTGTTTCCTTTGTTTTTGTTGACGTTTTGGGGCATTTCCGCCTTCTCGGGCTTGCCGACGCCCCAGCCCGGCCCCAGTAGCACCACCCGCCCGATTCAAGCCCGCCCCAGGGGCTCCGCCCTAGGGCGCCCGTACTGCCCAAGGGGCCCCAGAGCCGCTTCACGACACCCGGTAGCAATTTTTTGGCTCAACCTCTGTTGGCTCCAGCCCTTCTGGCTTGGGGGCAGGAGTGCGTCGAAAGGGCTGGACCTAAACGGTGTTTGGGCCATCTCGTGGGCCTTTTTGGTCTTCGTTTTGTGTTGCATTCACGGCGAAGCGAAGGCAAAACGAGGAAGAACGAACCACAAAACGAAAACGACAAACACCGTTTAGGTTCAGCCCTGGAAGCGCGTCGACGAGTGGCCCCGATGGGGCAGAGTGCCGGTGCCGCCGCTCCCCCCGAGGAGGGGCCTCCCGGGGCGGCCAGTGCATATGAGGCCGACGATATCAACGAGGCAGAAGCACAGGGAGAAGTGCCGACAGCGACATCGCGCAGCCTCTGCCGCCCGAACAACGATATCGCGCAGCGTCCTCCGACCTCCGCCCAGAACAACGTCATCGCGCAGCCTCCGCAGCCTCCAAATAGGACTCCTCCAGGCGCACGGAGCTCCAAGGCAACCAGGAGAGAAGAAGGACGGGCTGAAGACTCTGTTCGTCTCAGGAGCAGGGGTGGTAGACGTAAACGGTGTTCACCAAGGAGTCCTCGGAGTTTCGCATTATCTACGTTCGCAGACAGGCAGCAGATCTTCCAACGGTATGGGTCATAACCTTCTCTGCTACGCAGCGTGAGAGCCGTCATCTGTATAGGCGAGATGGTGTCATGGCAGACAAAAGGACCCCACCAATGTTAGGTTGGAGCGTTTATCCGGGTGGTGATGGTCTGGAGCACGCTCTTGAACAGAAACTAGGTGATGTTCCGGGCAGGCTCGAGTATTTTCCAGTTTACGACCGAAAGACGACGTCAGGTGACGACGGAAAGCTGAGTCCCCGAGCCGGTCCACGGCAGGATGGCTTCAGGTCGGACACGCATTGTATGCAGCTGTGCATCGTCGGCGCATCCCACTTGCAAACAGCCAGCGACGTCGAGCCTGAGGCTTACTGCGCCTCCGAGATACCTGGCAAACTCAGAGTTTCCTTTCAGACTCCGCCCAAGCATGCCTCGTTCAACCCCTTTTGGAGACATATTATTGAAGTCGAGAAGTTCGAGAAAGACGACGTTCTGATATTTAGTGTCAGGAGCGTCGACAACGTTCTCTTAGGGCAGGCCTCGCTCGAGTACAGCAAGATATTCCCCAAGGGGTCGTCGGAGATGTCCCCCTTGAGGTACTGGCGATAACATTGGAAGACAGCGACCCCAAGGAAGGCGGCGGCCTCAGAGAAGACGACGACGCCAAGGAAGCCGGCGACCCCAAGGGAGACGCCGACCCCAACGCAGGCGGCGGCCGCGAGCAGCTTTTGCTGAGCCTCTGCGTCGCTGCGTCGAGCCAAGAGGCTCCTGGCTTTTCTGCGATGTCCGCACGGACTCTGGCAACGTCGGCGCGACGTTTGTTCCGGACTTCAAGGATCATGCCCTCTCCATCACAACTAGTGTGGAGGGGGGCGAGATGGACTTGTGGAACGGAGATCACCCTCTACAAAACATCAAGTGCCGTGACCGAGTTGTTGAAGTCAACGTGAAGCGGGGCACGTGCAAAGAGTTGTTGGAGGAGCTGACGCAGGCGAAGGGAACGCCGATCAAGATGATGGTGAAGCGCAAGATGTCTTTCTGAGATAGTGGCCGCGAAGGCACAGCAGATACGTTGCTCTTGCTGCGGAGTGCCCCCTCAAGCATCAACATGGGGATTCGTTGTGTGTCTCGCCCGCTCTGGATGAGAAGCTCCTCGACAGAGGAGGGGGGGGGGGTCGGCCTGCCCTTAGTGGGCCCTGGAAATGACAGGGCCGTTTTTTACCGATTCCGTTTTGCAGTTTTTTTGCCGGTTCCGCCACCGTTTGTTTACCGGTTCCGTCGCCGTTCTTTTACGGGTTCCCGCTCTGGTTCCAATCCTGGAGCCGTTTTTGTTGCCGTTTCCGGTCGCCGTTTTCTTGCCGTTTCCATTTTCAAAGGGCACTTTTTCGGAAACGGTGAAAAAACGGCCCTGCCGTTTCCGGGGCCCTCTGAGCTCAGGAGTGCACGGGAGGCGAAAAGGCAGGAGGCGGGAGGGAGCGCCTCTCGATCGCCCGGCGCACCGCCCCGCTCGCTGCCTGGCGGGGCGCGGCGCTCGGGCGCCCAGGGGCCCGGTGTGCGCCCCCGCCCCGCTCCTCATCTGCAGGCCCAGACCCCCTTGCGTTGTGAAAAAATCACGACGGGAGGTTTTTCGCTGTTCAGGGGCCCTCACCGGGCCTCGGGATCGTCAAAAAACGACTCAGGATGAAGAGCCAGTCCTGGAGACGACGTTGTGAAAAAATCACGACGTCGACCCCCCTCCCTCACCCTCCCTCCCTCCCTCCCTCCCTCCCTCCCTCCCTCCCCTCCCTCCGTCCACCCCATGGAGACTATGAGCCCCTGCTGCATGGGGGCCTGCTGCATGGGGTCCCGCCGTCTTGCGAGATGAGAGGGCGGAGGTGGAGGCCAAAGGTCATGCCCTTCGTCTCGGCACGCCCTCAGGTGCTAGAATTGCTAGATGCCAGGGCAATATCTATTTGCAATCCGCTCAGCCACGGCTCCGCTGGCCTGGCCCATCGTAGCGGGCGGCGGGCGGGGCGATTTTGTTTGGGAGCCCCGTCCTGGAAGCGGCGTCTCGGCCATGTAGCGGACAAAGACTCCGCAAGATGGTCAGCGTAGCGGATGATGCCGTTCAGCGCCAGGCAACGAGATGTCGGCTTGAGCGTCGCACGGTGCGCAGGACACCGATCCTTCCGCTCCCTTCCTTCTTGGTATCCACCTCCCCACCCCGCTCTCCCGATCTCGATATTTCTACCCTGTCGGTCTGACCGATCGGGTCCGATGTATCGATGCCGGCTGGCCCGATCCGATTTTGTTCCGATTGCCCAACGATCCGATGCAGCCCGATGTTTTCATGCAGCCGTTGCGCATCTTTGCGCGACCCGCCAATTGCACGGATCGGCTTTGCCCGAGTTGCGCCCGCGCATCGTGGTTGTGACCGCGGTGCGTCGCGGTATTCTTGTCGTGCCGCACCTCGGCCGTGTCCTCTCCATCTTGCCTTCCATGCTTGCCCAGCCATCACCTCTGACTGCTCAGCTGCGGGGAGTCTTCAGCGTGTCATTCGGCATGCCGCTCGCGCCGCTCGTGTCCTCCATTGATCCTACTTTCCATACTTTCCTTGCCCTTACTGCTTGTTCAGCGACGAGGAGTCTTTAATGGGTCACTCGGCATGCCACGCGCGCAAGGGCGTGTCAGGCTGCTGGGCCGACTTGCAGGTGACCTCCGCTGACCAACACTTGCTTTACAAGCGCTAGAGGAGCCCCCATACAAGTGCAAGAACAGCCTAAACAAGGCGAATCGCCTCCGAGTCGCCAGAAAATGCTGTCCAGACGCACATGGTCGCATTCAGATGGCTCACGCTCCCAAGGCGGTCCACGAAGGCTTACGTACGGCCCAGACCGCTCCCCAGACTCTCCAAGAGGGTTCCCAGACGGCCTCCAAGAGGGCCCCAAGACGCAAAATCCATTGGTTCCCACGGGTCGTCAACGTTTTTTCGAGCTCCCGAACAACAGTTAAAAAGGTCGAAAGCAACCCACGAATTATCATCGAGAACTCAAGACCGATCCGAGCCTCCGCACCGTAAACGAGGACCCACATCGTCGTCGTCGTCGTCGTTGTCGTCGTCGTCGTTGTTGTCGTCGTCGTCGCCGACGTCGCCGTCGTTCTCGTCGTCGTCGTCGCCGTCGCCGTCGCCGTCGTCGTCGTCATCGTCGAAGTCGTCGTGGGCCGCAGAGGTTCCGCAACTCTCGCCAGGAGCGAAAGGGGTCCTGCGGGAAAGGGGTCCTCGGGGGGCTTTGACGTTTCTCGCCTTCCGGAGCCTTCCTGGAGGGTCAACATCCGAAAGACGTCGAACCTCGACGTTCGAAACTCGTCCTCCCACCACCTCGAGGCGTGGGACGGCTTCTGATCGAGGGTGGTGGGGGAGAGGAGGAGATGAGCGTGGGAGGGCGACGACAAGGGGCAAGATGAGGAGGAGGAGGAGGAAGAGGAGGAGGAGGACTGGCATGGAGAAGGAGGAGGCAGGAGGAGGGGGAGCAGAGAGGATGAGATCGTGGCGGAGGAAGAGGACACGGGGAGTAGGAGGAGGGGGCGAGAGGGGGAGGAGCAGAGAGTGGGAGGGAGGAGAAGGGAGGAGGCTTCCACGAGGGCCCACACAGGCCCCCTCTGGGCCCCACAGGAGGCTTCCACGACGCCCCCAAGAGGCCGTCGAGAGGTCCCCAGGAGACTCAAGATGCCGGATCAGGGACACAGGGGGAGCAGGACAGGAGGAGGCGAGTGAAGGAGGACAGCGGGAGCAGGGGAGGAAGAGGGCACAGAGGGAACTGTGGAGGAGGAGGAGGATAAGGAGAGGGAGGAGGAGGAGGAGGAGAAGGAAGAGGAGGAGGAGGAGGAGGAGGAGGACCACAGAGGGGAAAAGAGGGAGCATGGAGAGGGGAAAGAGAGATCCACGGAGGAATAGGAACATGAATCGCTAAATGACGATGTCATGATCAAAGCACACCTTTCGATCGACCACCACGGACGCCACGACGTTGAGGCCGACCGCCAAGACGAAGAAGAATTCAGGAAGACTGCGCTGCTAGACCCTGGCGGCTCCAAGAGATACGGGATATATCACGCCTGTAAGCCCACGGCAACGCTCATGTTTCTCCAGCCGAGAAGGCCCGATAGCAACGTGAGAGACCGCACATATACACTGAAGGTCATGACTTGCACAACAAACTGGGATCGTCTCGATGCTGCGATGCAGAGAGTTAGCCGGGGCGAGAAACATGCCAGCCCGAAAACTCCTTGATCCCGAACGGGGAGCATCTCGGGGGACGAAGGACGTGACAAAGTGGAGCACCGATGGCCGACCACCACCACGAGCGCCAGGAGCCACACGACACGGCATCACTGGTGCGGGCGCTCCACGCCCGCGGGAGGCATGACTCGAAGGAGAAAAACGCCCAAGCATAAACTTTTGGCGCTCCGCGCGGGTTTCTTGGAGCCGTGCTGGGGTCCCCTGGCGGCGCCTCCGGCGCCGCCCCTGGCGCGATCCATGTTTGTGGCGTCTTCGCTCCTCTTCCAGTGACAGGCGCGCTGGTTCACGTGACTGTCGGCTGCACGGCCGCAGCACACTGCGCGCCCGAGAGGCCCGCGCTGACACTCCTCTCTGGTCGGCTCGGGGCCCCATCGTCCCCGCGGCCCGCGGCGCTCCACCCTCCGTGCCTGCCGCTCCGGC
Source organism: Prorocentrum cordatum (assembly GCA_963575745.1). Taxonomy (NCBI): domain Eukaryota; class Dinophyceae; order Prorocentrales; family Prorocentraceae; genus Prorocentrum; species Prorocentrum cordatum. Next base: position 913,084 of record CAUYUJ010014405.1, on the reverse strand, counting down.
CTTCCCTCCCGGCCCGCCGCGGGCGGGGGCCCTGCAGCACCCAGATGTGGCGAGGTGCGGAGCATCGCCCATGGCACGAGCGAAAAGCCAGACCTCCTGGCGTCTTGATGCAATCGCGAAGGGAGGTTTTTTTCATAGATTTTCGGCCTCTGGGGCCCCCACCGGGCCCCGGGACCGCCAGAAGCGATTGAGCATGGGAAACCGGTCCCGGGGATGGGGTCCAGACCTCTGTGGGTCGGCGCTGTGAAAAGATCACGAAGTCGGGGTCTGGAAACGAGAGTCATACGAGAGAGTCATGGTCTAGCTGTGCTAGAACCTAAGCGAGCGAAGCGCGCCTGGTTCTAGTAGGTTTTTTTTATACATATCTACAGATATATACACAAATGTCGATATTCGCGTGGTTCTGGAAGTAAGTTGGGGGCTCTTGGGGAGGATCTTTTGGTGGCTGTTGGGGCACCTGGAGCCGTCTTGTAGCCAGCTCGGGGCCGTCCGGTGGTGCGTCGGAGGCATCTTCGGCTGTCGCGGGCCATTTTGGAGGACATCCTGGAGCATGGAAGGCCTTCTTGCAGCCATCTTGTGCAAAAGGTGACCCCCTGACACCGTCGTCGTCCCCCTCCCATCGAGGCCCCTGGCAGGGGGAAGCGGGGGAGGTAAACTCCTCCCCGTAGGGGAACCAAAGAGGGGGCTGTGGAAGAGGACAAAACGAACTCGTTTGTTGACCACCTGCGCACACAGGGCGGGTGGGATTAGGATATCTCCTTCTCGCTCTCTCTCTCTCTCTCCCTCTCTCTCTCACACTCTGACTCTCTCATATATGTAGTTGTCTTGTCTTGTTGTTTGTTTGTGTTGTGCTGGTCTCTCTTTCTCTCTCTCTCTGTCTTTCCCTCTCTCTCTCTGCCTCTCGTTATGTATGTATGTGTTTTTCCTGTCGTTTGTTCTCTCCCTCTCTCTCTCACTCACGTCTCTCTAATTTGTTGTTTCTGCTTCCTGCCGTTTTTTGTTATTTTTGTTTGTATCTCTCTCTCTCTCTCTTTCTCCCCCTCCGTCTCCGTCATCTATAATATAGGCTATATGATGCACGACATTGCATGCACATCGCGCGTGCGGCCGCCGTGCGCACGCGGGCTGGATGGCAGGGCGCGCCTGCGGTTGCTGTTAGATGCCGACGGTCACATCGTCTTCCTCGTCCGTAGCTCTGGCGAAGTTGGCTCAAGCTTAGCTCAACTCGTGTGGCCCAAGATCCTCCAGTGGATGCCATGCGTCTGGCGAGGGTGTCGACCATGTGCCTCTTCCGTCGGAGCGGCCTCGACGAAGTGCGGGAGCAGAACGCAGTGGAGCCTAGCACTGCACTTGTTCCGCGATGCCTCTCGACTGCGTGCGGAGGTCAGCCCAGGCCACTATACCGCGACCGTCAGCGCGTGCGGAAACGGCAGGCAGTGGCTGCGCTCTCTGGCACTGGTCAGCGAGATATTGGAGCCTGGCGTCATCTGTACTACAATTCTGAAGCTACCCCCGATCGCCCGAAGCGCCTTGGAGCGGCCCAGAGCGCCCTCAGGGCCCTCGGGCCTCCCAAGAAGGCCCCAGGAGCTGCACAAGACGGCCCACGCCGGGCTCTCAGGCGGCCCCAGCCCCCCAGCCTAGCCCCAAGATGACCCCATAGGCCCCAGGGACGGCCCACGAGGGCCCAGGAGGGTTTCGTCGACGGCTCCACGAGTCCAAAAAACAAGCAAAAGCCATGCAGTGTCCAAGGCTTTCCACGTTCTTCCCATGACGGGCCCAGAACGGCCCCACTCGGTTCCAGGTCCTATCAAGATCGCATCAAGATGACCCAATAGGCCCTCACGAGCCCACCAAGACGGCCCAGGAGGGCCCCAAGACGGCCCAGCTTCATATAAACGCAAGTGACCCCCAAGAGGGCCCCAGGCTCTGCACAAGAGGGCCCACGCCGGGCCTCTAGGCGGCCCCAGACCCCCACGCTGGCCCCAAGATTGTTCAAAAGGCCGCCAGGACGGCCCACGAGAGGGCTCAGGAGAACCCCGACAGCGGCCCCACGAGGCGAAAAAACGTTTAAAGACATACTTGTTCCAAGATTTCCTAGTTCTCCCTTATCACGGCCTCAGAACGGCCCCGCTCGGCCCCAGGTCCTAAGATCGCACCAAGATGGCCCAAGAGGACCTCACGAGCCCACCAAAACGGGCAGCGAGGGTTCCTAGACGGTTCACCCCAGGAGCTGCCCAGGAGGGCCCTAACAAGACCCCCAGAAGGCCCCAGACCTCCACGATGGCCCCAAGCTTGCCCAAGAGGACCCCGGAAAAGGCCCAAGCGGGCCCACGAGGACTCCGACACACGGCCCCGTTAGGCCAAAATTCGAGCACTGAGTTTGTATTTCCACACATCCTAAGTGGGGTTCTTGTTTTCTCTGCACACCTCCGCGCACCTCACCTCACACCTCACCCCCTCCTCCTGCCGTCACCATCCCATCATGATCTTCGATCATCATGATCACCCGCTCACTCTCGCACTCTTTCTCTCATCGCCCACTCATTCATTGTCATGTCATGGCCCCATCATGGTCATCGGCAATCATCATCACCAGCAAATCACACACACACTCTCACTCACGCAGCCACATTCACTCATCACCCACTCACTCATCACCATGTCATCGTCCGTTATCGTGCTATCGTCATGAGTCGCTTCAACATCCCACACCCTCTCCTTCTCATCACCATCACCATCGCCATCATCACGTACATTCGCTCGCATATTCATCGCAATCTTCACCATCACAATGACCATCACACATACATACATACATACATACATACATACATACATACATACATACATACATACATGCATACATACAGACAGACAGGCAGACAGACAGGCAGGCAGGAAGACAGACAGGCAGGCAGACAGACAGACAAACAGACAGACAGACAAACACACATACATGCATACATACATACATGCATGCATGCATTCATGCATGCATTCATACAGACATACATACGTACGTACATACATACATACATCATCACCACCACCACCAGCATGATCAACGTCACAATCATACATCATCGTCATCCTCACCCCCTCACTCACCATCCCCGTCACCACATTATCACAATCATCATCATCATTGTCACCATCCCACCACATCGTCATCATCATCCCCATCACCCACCATCACCATCATCATCCCATCATCGCTCACCAGCACTCACCATCACCACCACCATCATCATCACCACACACGTATCATTATCACCATCGCACCATGGCCATCGACCAAAAGGGAGCTTCGTCTGTGTGCGAATCGCGAGGGAGTCTCAGGCGGGAGCCCCCTACATGTTCGACTCGGAGCGGGCCATGGGAATCTGATATGTCGTCACTTCTGGGCTCCTCAGGCCTGAACATACAGGAATGCTCAGACGGGAGCCTCTCGTCTGTGAGTGGATCGCGAGGAAGTCTCATGCGGGAGCCCCCTCCCTATGAGGCCCGCACTTCATGTTCTGACCTCAGCGGGCCATCCAAGTCCAGTATCTGTCGTCACGTTTGGGCTCCTCAGGCCTGAACATAGAGGAAGCTTCGGGCGGGAGCCTCCTCTGTCAGTGAGTCTCGAGGGAGTCTCGAGCGGGAGCCTATTCCGTAAGGGGCCCGCACTTCATGTTCGCATCCGAGGCGGGCCATCGGAATCCTGTATCTGTCGTCACGTTTGGGCTCCTGTGGCCTGAGTGTGGAGGAAGTCTCGAGCGGGGGCCCCCTCCCTATGGGGCCCGCACGTCATGCTGGTAACCCGAGCGGGTCATCGGGAACCTTGTACCTGTCGTCATGTTTGAGCTTCTCAGGCTTGAGTATGGAGGAAGTCTCCAGCCGGAGCCTCGTCTGTGAGTGAATCGCGCGTGGCGGCGCAGAATTGCATGTCGAGGGGTTCGTTTGGGGAGTCTCTTTGGCGCTGGTCCAGAGCTGCGCGGAGGCGCAAGTGGGCAGACGATTCGAGTGAGGGGCGGAGGAGGAGTGTAAGGACGTGGTGGGGTAGGGGGGTAGGGGGGGGAGGAGGGGGAAGAGGAGGTGGGGGAGGACGTGGAGACTTGAAATGGTTGAGACATCCTCACAGTGCTCCGCTGCGTCTGAGGTGTCCCCAGAAATCCAGAACTTCGAGGGCCCAAATACGGTTCGCAATGTTTTGACGTCCGTTTCGTTCAGGGTTTCCGAGAACTTTGGTCGCCGAAATGCCCTGGCGAAATGTTTGTTTTATGCTTATTGTGTGACATCGACATGCGCGCCCCTGCCAGGAGGGAGGTGCATTAGTAAAGCAGGAGGGTGGAGATGAGGAGGGGGAAAAGGAGGAGAAGGTGTAGGCGGAGGAGGAAAAAGACGAGGAGGAGGAGAGGGAGGAGGAGGAGGAGGAGGAAGATAAGAATTGTAACGGGTAGGGAGGGAAGGACGATGATGATGATGATGATGATGATGATGATGATGATGATGATGATGATGATGATGATGTTAATGATGATGATGATGATGATGATGATGATGATGATGATGATGATGATGATGATGATGATGATGATGATGATGATGATGATGAGAAGGAGGAGGAGGAGGAGGAGGAGGAGGAGGCAGCAGCGGGAGGATGGCCTGCGCCAGTCGAGGAGGAACAGGGCGAGGGGCAAGCTAAATCTATTCTCATGTGGGGTCCTACCTTCGCAGTAATTCCGAATGGTTTTGTACGTTCTCGCAATGATAAGCCCAGGCACTTCAACGATCGGCCAAGATTGCCCACGGGGCCCCGACGAGCGCACCAAGACGGCCCACGAGTGTCACCCCCCCCAAGACTGGCCCCAGACCTCCTGATAGAGCTTCAGCTGGCCTCCCGACACGCCAACGACAGCCGTGGAGGCCCCGAGGACGGCCCCAGAGGGCACCAATGTGGCCCAAGGGGGCCGCATAATGGCCCAAGCGGGCTCCACGAGCTGTTGCAGATAACGGAGCCCCAGAATGGCTCCAGGGGGTCGTAGAATGGCCCAAGGCGGACCCATACTGTCAACGAGAGCACCCCAATACGTCTGGAGACCCGTCCCGCCGATTAGGGTTGACAAGGGGGACCTTCTCCTATCTTCTCTGCCTCGGCCTCCTCCTCTGGAAGCGTGCACCCCCCCCTTCTCCAGTAATTACCGCTCTCCTCCTCCCCCTCCTGAAAGAAGATGCAGCGAGACTGGACCCGCCGATGCCACGAGAGCCCTCCAGAGACAACTCCGAGATAGCCCAGACCCTCCTGGGACACTCGCAGACAGCCTCCAGCCAGCCGCAGAGCCCAGAGCCTGCAGTAAACTTGGGAGCCTGTCGGTCCCGAACGGGCTTGTGTCGCCTGCGATCGATGGGACTTGCCAGCCGTGGATGCTCCACGGGCTGGGCTCACACTAGTCTTCTTCTCTACACTAGCGGGATCAGTGCGTGCGAAGGCCCCCTCGAGTGGACTCGGCCTGGCCCCCAGCGCTCCTGGGGCCCCGGTCCGTCGCCGGCGCCCCCGGAACGGTCTTGGTCCGTCGCCAGCGCTCCCCGAACGGCCCTCGCCCGCTCGTGACGGATCCACGAGAGCCCCGAGCGAGCCCCGAAACGGCCCCCCCCGGGCCCCTGAAGGGCCCGAGTGGCCCCAGAGGCTCTCTTGACGATTTCGACAAGGGCTTCAGGGGGCAAAAAACATTGATTTCCCATTGATGTTTTCTGATTTTTCCGGTTCGGGCTTTTTCGAGCCGGAACGGCTCCAAAGGCGCCGCGAATCGTTTCAAGACCGCCCATAAGGCCCCTAAGAGGGCCCCAGAACGGCCCAAGAGTGCCCCAAGATTGCCCAAGATGGCCCCAAGCCGGCCCAAGAGGGCTCCGAGAGGCCCCCGAGACCCACCATGAGGCCCCCAAGAAGGCCCCAGGACGGCCTACGACCCGAGCGGCCTCAGAGCTACCCAAGAGCGCCCCGAGATGGCCCAGGAGGGCTCCAACACGATTCCAATGCGGCCCCAAGCCTGTCCCAGAGGGCGTTAAGAGGACGTGGCAGAAGCCCCAGACGGCCCCAGCGGCTCCCGGGAAGGCCCTAGCCAGCCCCAGAGGGTTTCGAGTCGGCCCCCGCGGTCCCAACATGGCTCCAAGACGGCGCAGGAGCTCTCCGGGGATCATTTTCGAGCTCTCTTGGAACATCTCGAGTGCGTTCTACCAGGGCGGGCCATCTTTGGGACCGCCACGACTTTCCCTAGAGCCCCGCGACATTGCCAAAAGGACCCCCGCAGGCTTTGAAAGCTTCCACATGGGCCCGTCCATGACATCGCCGCACAAACCTCCGAAACCCAATGTTTTCTCCGTGTGTCCTTGCGAATCGGCCCAAATCCATTAGGAAAATGCTCATTTCGCTGCTGGCGCCGCCCCGACCACCTCGTCGAAAGCACCCTGCAAATACGACAGGTTCGGGCAATTCTCGAAAACACCATGCGTTTCAGGCGAGTGCAAGGGACACACGGGACAGTGCATCGTGAATCCAACGATTTTTTTTTTCGGGCCGCAGGTTCCTTGGGACCCTCTCCATCGATCCCGCTTCATTGCCAGACTCCGCTGCCAGCACGCGCTGCTGGGGAACCTTGTCCGAACCCTGATGGACATCGGTGCCCCACCGACGCGTTTCTTCTGGATGTCTACTCGTACCTCCATCTCTTCAAAGACGATCACAAGACCTACTTACAATGAGTCGAGGAGGGGCAACCCTGTTACACCGAGCGCTTCGGGGGAAGGATCGGAGCGCTTCTGTAGTCTCACCGAGCGCCTCGGAGAGGGGCGGGCGGCGCTTCTGTTGCCCCCCCAGGACCGAGCCCTCCTCCTGGACTGCTGCTGCTGCTCCAACTCCTCCTCCTCTTCCTCCTCCTCTCCCTTCTCCTCCTCCTCCGTCCTAATCCTCTGGCTCCACGACTGACTTCGATTGACCATTCTCATCTTCTCCCTCCTCCTCCTCCTCCTCCTCCTCCTCCTCCTCCGCCTTCGTCGTCTTTTCTACTGCGTTTTAGTCGTGCGCCCCCCCCCCATTGATATCACACCCATGGAAATTCCAACATGTTTACGCTGCAGGCGGTGCCTGGGCGGCTTTGCATTGAACGCTTCCGATAAGCGTCATGTGTGATGTATAATAAAAGCCATGCTATTATGATGGTTACGGGGGGGGCTAACGGGAACGACCCATGGAAAGCCACCTCGACGGCGACGTCGTCGTCGTCGTTCGGGTGGGCCGATTCGCGCGAGCCCGCCAGCTCGCGCGCGCGCGCTGGCAGCCTCCGCCGTCACCGTCGCCGCCGTTGCCTTCGCCGTCGCCGTTGCCTTCGCCGTCGCCGTCGCCGTGTGCGGTACGAGGGAACCCGTCGTCTTGCGCGCCAGACCCGCTATCTGCGCTTCCGCCTCACCCGCCTCCCTCCGCCTCCTCACGCCGCAGGGGACGTCCGACCAGCTCCTCCCGTTCGGCTTCAGCGGCTCCCACTCTCGGTGTGCGCGATCGGGGTTCAGCACACCGTGGATTTAATCCACGGGTACACCCTAGTCAGCTACAGCGCTGGGATCAGCGCGTGCGTGAAAGGTGATCAGTGGCAGTGGGCCCTGGCGCTACTCAACGAGATGTTTGATGCGAACTTGGAGCCCGACGTCATCAGTTACAGCGCTGGGATCACTGCTTGCGACAAGGGCAGGCAATGGCAGCAGGCTCTTTCGCTATTGAGTGAGGTGTCGGAAGCAAAGCTGGAGCTTGATATTATCAGCTATGGCGTTGGGATCAGCGCGTGCAAGAAAGGCGAGCAGTGGCAGCGGGCGCTGTCGTTGTTCGGACAGATGGAGGAGTTGCATTTGGAGCCCAACGTCACCGATCCTACCACACCAGGAGCAGCGCCTCGAACTTGCAACTCGTGACAAAGCCAGGGGGGCCGCCGGGAGGGCCCGCTGGGAGGGCCTGCGCCTCCCAGACGGCCCAAGCGAGTCCAAGAGGCCTCCAAGTTCTTCGCCGAAGATTCTTCCAATACGGCCGAGAATGGCCTCAAACACCCAAGATGGCGTCCAGACGGCTTCAGATGGCCCCAGGATAGCCCAAACTGGCCTCCAGACGGCCGAGAGGCCTTCCAGAAAGCCTCCAGAGTGCTCCAAGAGCGGCGCATCCCAAAACGACCCCAAGAGCGCTCCCAGAGAGACCGAAGAGGCATCCCCAACGGATGGTACAATGCGCCCCCCCCCCCCCCCTGTTGTAGCATCCGTCGTGTGCTTTGCGAGGGCCCGCCGTGTCGGGCCCTATCGAGCCCCGCTTGTGCAAACTTTCGAGGTCCTTTGGGTTCTCCCAGAGCCTCCCTCCTGTTAGGCTGCAAGACGACCCGGGAGAACTGAAGACGGCCCAAGAGGCGTCCAAAACGATTCAAGATGGCCCAGGGGTGGCTCAGCATAGCCAGTATAGCCCTAGGTGCCTCCCAAGACGGCCAACGAGAGCTACCAGAGGGACCACAGATGCTCCGCAATGGGTGTTGCAAAGCAACTCCTGCTGTAGCATCCGCCGGGTGCTTTCTGAGGGGCCTTTTGGGGCCGTGTTCGGGCCCTTTCGAGCCCCTCTTGGGCAAATGTTCGAGGTCCTCCCTGTGCTCCCAGGACCTCCTGCAAGGCTGCAGGGCGGCCCAAGAGAGCTGCAAAGCAGCTCAGAGACAGCCCCAAAGACGGCCCAATAGGCGCCCAAAACGACCCAAGATGGCCCAGAAATGGCCCGATGGGGCCCCAGGTGCTTCCCAAGTCTGCCCAAGAGAGCCCCAAGAGAGCCCGAAGAGGCCCCCCAACGGCATCTGCCAGCCAATAGGCTGTCGCCACCTGTCGGCCCCGCCGCATTCCCTTGCCAGGGCACCTGCGGATTTGGCCCGCGGGTACCCACTAGTCTTATGGAGGACGATCAATGGAGAGGAATAATGTTACCAAATAATTTCCAGATGTCAAAAACATGTGTTAAAGTTGTCAAAACATGTTTTTTAGCATGCTTTAAACATGTCAAGGACACTTCCCGACATGTTAAACACATCTTTAATTCGATGCTAGGACTGTTAGGGTGTCCCTTCTGGCATCCGCAGCACTAGTCGATCATACAGCCCCGGGAGCGGCGCGTGGTGCACTGCTCTGGTGGCAGCGCCTGGGGGCCCTGCCCGACGGGCCCGCTGGGAGGGCCCACGCCTCCCAGACGGCCCAAGCGAGCGCCTCCAAGTTCGCCGAACGTGCTTCCAATGCGGCCGACGACGAATTCAAGATGGCCCAAGATGGCGCCCAGACGGCCTCAGAGGGCCCAGAACAGCCCAAGGCGGCCTCCATACGGCCGCGGTGCTTTCCGAAAGGCTCCTGGAGCGCTGCAGGAGTGTGCCCCAGCAGGGCTTCCTGGCGCAAAAATATTGTGCTTCCTGTGTTGTTGTCTAACATTTCGGACAAGCCCGACTCTGGGACCCTTGCAGCGTCCACGACGGCCCAACAGTTTCCAAGATCGCCCCAGGCCAGGCCAAGAGGCCTCCGAAGAGGGCCCCGACGCGGCTCCAGAGAGCTCCTGGACGGCGCAACATGGCACCAACCGGCCCCAAAACGGCCCAGGAGGCGCCCGAGACGACCCAGGA
>CAUYUJ010014405.1:893428-898428 GCA_963575745.1 Prorocentrum cordatum | reverse complement strand
GATGCGAGGGAGCCAGCGGGGGCAGGGCGTGGCAGCACGTGAGAGCCGGCGCATGTCATTCGTTTCGGATGGGATTCTTCTCAGGGTGTGTATGCTGATGCTGATGATGCTGATGCTGATGATGCTGGTGATGCTGCTGCTGCTGCTGCTGCTGCTGATGATGATGATGATGATGATGATGATGATGATGATGATGATGATGATGATGATGATTATGATGATGATGATGATGATGATGCTGCTGATGCTGATGTTGATGCTGACTGTTGGTGACGATGACGGTAATGACGACGATGATGATGCTGATGACGATGGGGAGAAGGAGGAGGAGGAGGAGGAGGAGGCGGAAGTGGTGGAGGAGGAGGATGAGGAGGCGGAGGAGGAGGAAGATGAGGAGGAGAAGGAGGAGGAGGAGGTGGAGGAGGCGGAGGAGGGGAGAAGGAGAAGGGGGAGGAGGGAGAGGAGGGACATCCAGGAACAGGACACGTAGGAGAGGGGGAGCAGGGGGAGGATGAGGGGGAGGAGGAAGACGAGCAGGAGAAAGAGTGAGCGGGATGATGATGCTGATGATGATGATGCTGATGATGATGATGATGATGATGATGATGATGATGATGATGCTGATGATGATGCTGCTGGCGATGATGATGATGATGATGATGCTGATGATGATGGTGATGGTGATGGTGAGGATGGTGACGATGCAGATGGTGATGCTAATGCTGATGATGTTAATGATGATTATGACGATTTGGATGGTGATGATGGTTGTGGTGATGATTATGATGCTGCTGCCGATGCTGATGGTGATCTGAGGATGAGTATGATGGTGCTGTTGGTGATGATGATGTTGATGATGGTGGTGATGACGAATCTGATGAACATAATGCTGGTCATGGCGATGGTGATGGTGGTGGTGATGATGGTGATACCTCCTGGCGATGATGGTGATGATGCTGCTGCTGATGATGGTGATGCTAATGCTGCTGCTGCTGATGATGCTTATGATGTTGATGCTGGTGATGACGATGATGAGGGTGATGCTGATGATGATGCTGATGATGATAATGATGATGATAATGATGATGCTGATGATTATGGTGATGATGATGATGCTGATGCTGTTCATGGTGATGACAATGCTGATGATTATGATGACGAGGATGCTGATGGTTGTGATGATGCTGAGGCTGATGTTGATGCTGATGCTGGGCACGATGATGTTGGTGATGTTGGAGCTGCTGCGGATGGGGATGATGAGGATGAGGATGAGGATGAGGATGAGGATGAGGATGAGGATGAGGATGAGGTTGCTGATGCTGATGCTGATGTTGATGCTGATGCTGATGCTGATGCTCATGCTCATGCTGATGCTGATGCTGCTGATGATGCTGATGCTGATGCTGCTGACGATGATGAGGAGGAGGAGGAGAAGGAGGAGGAGTAAGAGGAGGAGGAGGAGGAGGAGAAGGATGAGGAGGAGGAGGAGATGCAGGAGGGGAGGCGGAGGAGAGTGAGGCGGAGTGGAAGGATGGGGAGGAGGGAGAGGAGGGACATCCTGGAGTAGGAGGAGAGGAGTAGTAGGAGGAGGTGGAGGAGGGGGAGGAGGAGGAGGACGAGGAGGAGGAGAAGGAGGAGGAGGAGGAGGACCAGAGGGGGGAGGAGGGAAGTCCAGGAGGAGGGGAAGGATGAGGAGGATGAGGTGGAGGAGGACGAGAAGGAGGAGGAGGAGGAGGAAGAGGGGGAGGAGGAGGAGGATTGTGCTAGGATTGTGCTACTTAGGACTTACGCAGATGGAGAGCACCACGCAAGCCGCCTTCGCCGTGCAAGTTAAGACTTACAAGGGTTTCACTGTGGATGGCTGGCGGCACTCCCACAAACGCGTCAGTCGACCCTTGGCCGTCCGAGCTCGGGCGGGCCTGCAGCCCTCCTTCACAAGGTTCGTCCACTTACACTGGGCGTAGGAAGCACATCGCCTGCAAAACATAAAACGGGGCGATACACGAGGTGGTGTCCTCACCCCTGTGCCTTAAGAATGCGTGCTTGTCGGGCTTCGAATTCGACAGATTCTGCGCCCGACGGCCCGCACTGAGTCTGGCTTGTGGCCCTGGGAGTGACGGTCCCTGGGGCCAACAGGCGGGGAGGGGGGAGGCATCAGAGGAGGAGCAGGATTCGACTCGGCGGCCTGACTCGGAACTGGTCCACTGATGCTGCAGGCTTCGACATCGGTAATCGTATCGACGATTTCGGGCGACATGGCGCCGAGCCTGACAGCAAACTCCAGGGCATCTGCTACCGTGGTATACTTCTGCTGATACGCCTGACGCTGCCAGAACGGGTGTGCGCACAAATTAGCCCTTTTCTTCGCGTATTCGTCCGCGAAGCGGTTGCCTTTGATCAGTCTCTCGCCAATCTCTCGCCGCTGGGCTCGAGTGGCGTGGGCCCTACGTTTTATTATCTGGATGGTCCTGGGGCCCAGCCCTCCAAGATCGTTAACCAGAAAACAAAATTCTCGCCAGAGATCGCTGTGTGCCCTGGCATAAATTTTGAGGGGCGGCATCACGCTCTTCAGCACCTGATGGATAGCGTACAGCTCTGACGGGTATGTACCCTGCCGATTTTGAGGCAGGGGGAGGGGGCCGACAGCTGAAAACGCACGGCTCTCCCCCGAGGCATCTGGGGTGGGGAAGCTCCACCCCGCACGCCGAAGGGGGACACATTCACCGTACAGGAGTGATCCATATGTACAGACCTCTCCTGTGATGACTCCTGGATGTTCGCCCTCCTGCGGGACCTCGAACGAGACTGGCAGAACATCCAGGGGTTCTATAGGGTCCTCGGAGGTTCCTCTGGCCCAGAGGGATTCGAAACCTGGGAACGGGTTTGCTCCTCTCTGCTGTACGTGCCTGCCACCTACACGCCTGCGCATCACATCACGCGTGCTGCATACATACATGTGGTGTAAATCTGTATTTGCAGCATTCATACCAATATGTGCCAAGTCGTGCGCCTCGGTCCCGCAAGTGACTGTAGTTGGACTCTGGGTGCTCCAAACAAGGCGAATTACAGTTGCAACGAACGCGCCTGCTGGCCTTCTCACTGGGCCCCACGGCCTCGGATGCCCGTGGGGTCGCATGGCCCACGGGCGCCAGCTGGCCACCAGGAGGCCGCGCGTAGCCATGTCCGTCACCTCCTGCCTCGCCCTGGCCCACTCCACGATGGGCCCCGCGGTGGCGATCACGGCAGGGTCCGCGTCCTCCGCCAGCAGCTCCAGCGCGGCCGACCCCCCCTTGTAGCAGCCAGGGAAGGCCGCCGCCACCGTCTGCCTGAGCATGGTGATCAGCGTGTCCGTGGCGCTCTGAACGCGTGTGCCGTAGAGCTCCGACGGCACGATCCCGAGCTTGACCACCTTCTCCGCTGCGCCTCCTGCGGCCTTGACCCTCTGGATCTTCCAGCTCATGGCCTTCGCCTTCATGATCCTCTTGGACTGGGCTTCGACACGACGTCGCCGCGCAGCTGACTGGGTCACACCCAAATGCACGGCCTCTCGCACCACCTGAATGCCCATCTGCTTGTACTGGCTGCCAAGCTGCCGATCCACTCTGCCATGCGAGACCGCGTCTACGGTCTTGCCGTCCCTGCCTCTCGATACCTGCAGCTCGAGCGCCTGCTCGAAGGCGAAGATGATCTCGTCGGTCAGCTTCGTGTGGAGCGCCGCCACTGCGTCCACGTCGTCTCGGTTCGACGCCGCGAGGTCGTCGAAGTATAGGCACATGTCGGCCCTCGGGCTCGCGACGTAGATGTCGTCGATGGTGCCGATGGGGGCGAGGGGCAAGTTCAGCGGGCCGAACACGGATCCTGCCGCGATCCCTCGCGCCCAGAAGCTGCCCTCGGTGTCGCACCCATTCAGCACCACTCTCCTCATCATCATGGCGACGTGCTGGTACGTCTCGCCCGCGGGGACTGTCTCTGGAGGCTCACAGAGTCTGGGTTTTGCCTCTCTCGCGTTGTGTGGTACCAAGGGCTCCCACGGGACCTTCAACTTGGTCCACTTGTGCAGGGCCCCCGCGGACTTCTCGCTGTGGTTGCGAGCCCATGCCCGCCAGGGCTTGGTGGATTCCCTGAGCTCGCTCTGCCTCGCCTCGTCCGCCTCGCTAGCCGTGACCTGCTGCCAGTACTGGAGGTATTCCAGGCACTCTGACAGCTCCTGCGGCTCCTTCGTGCATTCCAGGATGGTCTCGAAGACGTGGGACCACGGGGTGTTTAGCTCCTCGCCAAACTGGTGGAGCTGGACGAGGGCCCACTTCTGGGTCTTTGCCTCCTTGATGGACTTGATACGGCCCGCATCTTGGCCGCCTGGCTCGCACGAGCCGCTGCTGAGGATGTGCACCAGGTCCCGCAAGCGACTCGCCACCCATTCTGTTGCCATAGCTCGCGCCGTCGGGGCTCCCTTGTCCCTGACCGCTGGGGGCGCCAGCTCTCGCATCTTGTAGACAGCCTTGCCGGGCAGGTAGGTTATCCCCATGCGGCTTGGCACCGCGATCATCACCCCCGCCCTCGTGCCTTCCTTGGTAGGTGCGCTGGGAACCACTGCCGCCTTCCAGCCAGATTTGCTGCGCCTGGCCGACAGCAACTCCACTTGCTTGGGCGCCAGCTGGAGCTCCTGGCCGAAGACGACTGACGCCTGGACCTGGTAGCGCAGCTGGTGCAGCACCTTCTCGAACTGGTTGTAGGTGTTCGCATTGCACGTGATGAACACCAGTTTGTCTGCCCTGGTACTTGCGCGCTGCTCTTGTACGTCGCTAGGATCGTGACAGGCTCGACTTCCGCATCGCGAAATGGAACCCATCAGCCATATCAGCAAGAATAGTATGCAACACCGGCCCGTGCTTCTGTACTTCATCGTCCTTGACACCGGCCTGCTTGAGGGCTGTCGCGATCTCCTGGGGGCTTGCCTTGGCCTTGAGCTGGAGGATGACCTCGCCCTGCTCCTCGGGGCC
>CAUYUJ010014405.1:838428-888428 GCA_963575745.1 Prorocentrum cordatum | reverse complement strand
AACGCACAAGGAATGAATCGAACAGGGTAGGGCTGTTTAGTCAATGCCCAGAGCCGTTTTAGGAAACGCCAATTGTCGGGTCCGGATGGTTTTTCCTCCCTTGAGGGTGGGTCGCGGGGTGGGTCGCGGGTGAATCTCGGGGTGAGTCGCGGGTGGGTCGCGGATAGGTCGCGGATGGGTCGCGGATGGGTCACGGGGTGGGTCGCGGGGTGGTTCGTGGGGTGGGTCGCGGGTGGGTCGCGGGTGGGTCGCGGGGTGCGTCGCGGGTGGGTCGCGGGTTGGGTCGCGGGGTGGGTCGCGGGGTGGGTCGCGGGGTGGGTCGCGGGTGGGTCGTGGGTGGGACGACGACAACAAACGACAACAACACCAACAACAACAGCAACAACAAAAACAACAACAACCACAACAACAACAACAACAACAACAGCAACAGCAGCAACAACAACAACAAACACAACAACAGCAACAACACCAACAACAACAACAACAACAGCAACAGCAGCAACAACAGCAACAACAACGGCAGCAGCAACAACACCAACACCAACACCAACAACAACGACACCAACAACGACACCAACAACACCAGCACCAACAACAATCATTTTAAGACTGTTCGCCCTTATCTGCTCGAGTGTCCAGTAACGCGCATTTCCAAAACCCTCGATACCCGCCTTCTTCGCATTCGATCGAACCCCTCGTGGGGGGTATATCTTTCTTCCCTGCAGGCCGGGCCCCGGCAAGCGGCGGGGCGGCCGCGGACCGTCGGCCTGGCCAGCGGCAGCGCTGATCGGCGGGGCGGCCGCGGACCGTCGACCCGACCCCGACGACGACGACGACGACGACGACGACGACGACGACGACGACGACGACGACGACGACGACGACGGCGACGACGACGACGACGGCGGCGACGACGACGACGACGACGAGCGAAAGCGAGAGCGAGAGAGAACGACAGCAGGGCCACAAGGACACGAAGTAGGCCACGAAGGGCGACAGCGGGGACACGAAGGGAATGCGTATGGGGCCACGAAAAGCGCGAGCGCGCGGGGGCCACGAAGGGCAGATAATGCGGGGCCACAGAAGGCAACGATGGGGCCACTGAGGGTAGCAACTGGGCCACGTAGGACAGTGAGGGGGCCCCAAACGGCGACAGCGGGGCCACGAAGGGCATGCACATGGGGCCACAACGGGCGCGAACGAACGGGGGCCACGAAGGGCATACGTATATTGGGCCGCGGAGGGCAAGGACGGGGCCACTGAGGGCAGCAACGGGGCCACGAAGGTCAGCGATGGGGCCACGAAGGGCGACAGCGGGGCCACGAAGGGCATGCGTATGCGCCACCACGGGCGCGAACGAGCGGGGTCCACGAATGGCATACGTATATGGGGTCACGAAGGGCAGCGAGGGGGCCACGAAAGTCAGCGAGGGGGCCACGAAGGGCTGCAACGGGGCCACGAGGGATACCGACGGGGCCGCGAAGGGCAGCGAGGGGGTCACGAAGGGCTGCAACGGGGCCACGAAACAAAGCGAGGGGGCCACGAAGGGTTGCAACGGGGCCACGAAGGGCAGCGAGGAGGCCACGAGGGCTGCCGTGGAGCCTCGAAGTGCAGCGAGGGGGGCACGAAGGGCTGCGACGGGGCCACGAAGGTCAGCGAGGGGGCCACGAAGGGCTGCAAGGGGGCCACGAAGGGCAGCGAGATCCCGATTCCTAGGTAATCTGTTCGGGAGTCCTAAGCGTGAGCGCGGCTCCTGGGTGCCTGGGTGTCGGGAGCTCGGCGCTTGAGTAAATGGCAGGAAATTCCAACGCAAGGGCGCTATTCTTCAGTAGATTGCAAGCAAGTCTCCAGCGAGAGCGCGACTCCAGAGCGCCAGAAGAGCGATTCTTGAATACATTGTGAGGAGGTCCCAAGCGAGAGCGCGATTCCTGAATAAAATGCGAGGGAGTCTCGGGCGGGAGCGGGGGTCCTGGCTAAATTGCGAGACGGTCTAAGGCGGGAGCCGTTGTTGTTGTAACCCGGGGGCCAGGGGCCCAGTTCGAGCTTCAAGATTCTCCCTGATGAAAGCCAGGTGCGAGCGTCGAGGGGCACATTTTGACTGAGAAAAAACAGTGTGCATTGGTGGGGGGATCAACACTAATTCTTGACGCTTCGCTATCCCCACCAGCACAGCGGGTGACTGGGGCCAGGCCCTCTGGTTTCACCCAGGGCCAGCGCTCCACGTGCTCGGGTTGGTGGGTCTTGGGAGCCGTGTGGTCGCTTCGGAGTGGTTCAGCTTTGAGGCAGACGCAGCGCTCCCCCTGGATCCATTCCAGCCTTTCAGGCAGGTGTTCGACGTCACCTCGGCAGCTTAGCCCACTTGGCTTGCATGCGCCGTTGGTACGGCCCTGGACCTGGCGCCTGGCGACTCGTTCATCGTTCACCCCGCCTGTGCAACCTCCAGACGTGTGAGCCGTGTAGGCCTCTACGCGTACGTCCTCGCGTTCTCTGAGTGGTTCACGCCACACGGCGTGCACAGAATTCCTCGCATTTTGCCTGCACGTTGCCCGAGCTTCCCTGGGTGTCCTCAGCCTGTCAGCTTCACCACGCGGCACAGCAGCTGCTTTGTGAGCTGGCCCGGCCGGCCTGCGGCGCGCCCAGAAGCTAATTTGGCCTGTTTCCGGGCCCCGGACAGCTACTGACTCCGCCTGCGCCTTCGCTCGCGGGCGCGACCGAAAAGTATCCCCACCAGCCCTCTCTTTCCATATGATTTGGACGGCCATCAGCCGTATGTTCCTGCATACACAAGGATGGGACGGCCATCGGCCGTATGTTCCCGCAGTCTGACTCGCATTGTTCGTACGGCCATCGACCGTCCCCCGGCGCTGGACAGTCCTTGTGGACCATAAAGACGGGGCGGCCAGTTGTCGTACGATTCCGCAGCTTGGCTCGCATCGCTTGTACGGCCATCCGTCCCCTGGCGTTGGACTTACCTGGTGGACGCCTCTTCTCTCGCCGGTCTGGTGATGTCTGTTCCCACCTGCCCGGTCCGCCTTCCCGCGCAATGCGCGGTTTCCTCCGTCCGGCGTCCACGACGCACGCCCCTGGCCAGCCCCCAAGTTTGCGTCTGCATTCCCTGGGCCCTGGTCTACAGTACTTGCCATAGCTGACCGTGTCTGGCGTCGGCTTCGGGGATTCGTATGCAGTGTTCCGGAGTGGTGCAGCCTTCTTGCAGCTTCTGCGCATCCCCTTCTGGCGCCCTGTCACCGCCCGTTTGGCTCGTACCTTGCCACAGCAGTGGCCCTGGCCCTTGGCGCCCTGTGGCGACATGGTCAGTTCGTACCTGGTCACTCTCGCCCACGGTACCTGAGTTCGAATGCGCTTGCTTCGGGCTCCGCGTTCCTGGTAGCGCGCCGCCTCCTGGGTTGGCCCGGCAGTGGAAGCGCTCCGCTAGGTTGATGCGTGGTTTGCAGATACAGAGCTGATCATGTTCTCCTGGCGTGCAGGACTTAATTCCTTTCTGGCGTTTTGGAGCCATTCACTCGCATGGTGCATCTGCTACCCTGGCCGCTTGCAGTCAGCTCAGCCAGCTCCCCTTCAGCCCGCGGCCCCACCGGCGGCTGCTTCTGAGTGCGGGCGCGGCCGCTGTGCTTTTAGGCTTGCGCGTTGATAATTTGACAGGCCCGTGGCCCGGACCTCTCAGCTCGGCAACTGCGAATCCGCGTCCGCCCGCGACCAACAAAAAATACCCCCACCAGCCCATCCATAATTGATTGCCAGTTTTCCTTGAGGCCTCTTGGAGGCTATCTTGAGCCATGCTCGGCTAGAGGCTGTCGGAGGCTATCTTGAGCCATGCTCGGCTATCTTGGGCCATTTTGAGGCTGCCTTGAGGCCTCTTGGAGGGCTGTCGGAGGCTATCTTGAGCCATGCTTGGCTATCTTAGGCAATTTTGAAGGCCATCTTGGGCTATCTGGGGCTCTCTTGGAGCCACCTCGGGCCAAAAAGGGCGGGGTGGAGGGTCTTTGGGAGAGGCTGGGGGGCCTCTTGGCCCCATGGCTCAAAGAGGAGGTCCCTCAATTAGTTCCGCCCCCTCCGGAGGCTCAAACATGGCGTTTTGGGGCTCTCTTGGGGCGCTCTTGGGCGCCTCTTGGGCGATC
This sequence comes from Prorocentrum cordatum, assembly GCA_963575745.1. Lineage (NCBI taxonomy): Eukaryota > Dinophyceae > Prorocentrales > Prorocentraceae > Prorocentrum > Prorocentrum cordatum. Next base: position 884,289 of record CAUYUJ010014405.1, on the reverse strand, counting down.
TTGGGGCCGTTTTGGGCGTTATTGGGCCCCTCTTGGGGCTCTTTTGGGCCATCTTGGGGCAATCTTGAGGTCCCAGAGGTCCCAAAGGCGAGAATGCCAAAAACATTAAGTGCCCCTAGGCTTTTGAAGGGTTTTGGCGTGTTGGCCGGCGCCGTGGAGGGTTCGAAGGGCACTTGGATCCGTCTCTTGGGGCCTCTTGGAGGTATGTCGGAGGCCATCCTGACCCATCTTGGAGTACCTTGGGCCATTTTGGAGGCCATCTTGCGACTTGGAACGCCTCTTGGAGCCATCCTGGGCCAACTTGGACGCTGCGGCGCCTCCGTTCCCCCCCCCTCCAGGTCCAGGGGGGGGGTAGGGGGAGGGGTCAAGTTACCCCCTCCCCGCCCGCAAGCCGTCTCGCTCACTCCCACCCGCCCTCCCAACACATACGTAGCACCCGAGTCTGGCCCGAGCCTCAGCATATTCAGCAGTCGTCTTGGGATGGGCAGCTACTGGGGGCCAATCCGCCGCCGCCGCCTTCCGCCGCCGCCGCCGCCGCCGCCGCCCGCCGCGCCGCCGCCCGCCGCCCCCGCCGCGCGCCCGCCGCCGCCGCCGCCGCCGCGTCGCCGCCGACGCCGCCGCCGCTGCCCGCCGCCGCCGCCCCCGCCGCGCCGCCCCCGCCGCCGCCGCCGCCGCCGCCGTCGCCGCCGCCGCCTGCCGTCGCCGCCGCCGCCGCAGCCGCCGCCGCCGCCGCCCCCCGCTGCCGCTTCCGCCGCCGCAGCGGCCGCCCCCCGCTGCCAAACCGCCGCCGCAGCCGCCGCCGCCGCGCCGCCGCCGCCGCCGCCGCCGCCGCCGCCGCCGCAGCCGCCGCAGCCGCCGCCGCCGCCGCCGCAGCCGCCGCCGCCGCCGCCAAGTGTATTCTGTATTTTTTTTGACAGGGATGGTGGGGGGAGGGGCCGCATCGGGCTGGCTGCGCATATTCCGAATTCGGAGGCAGAGTGTGTGTTTGTATTGTTTTTACAAGGGATGGTGGGGGGGGGGTGTTGGCATGGACTCGGGTTGGCCCCCAGTCGCCTGGGGGAGGGGGTGTTTATTCATATGGGGACAATGATAAACCCTTCCCCCGAGCAGGGGAAGGAGGGGGAAGAGAGAAAAATAAACTCGCTATACCACCGTAGCCCTAAAGGGCTGGTGGGATTATTCTGCCGAAATTAAAGTTCAACAACAACAACAACAACAGCAGCAGCAGCATCAACAACAAAAGCACAAACAACAACAACACCAACACCAACACCAACACCAACACCAACACCAACACCAACACCAACACCAACAACACCACCACCAGCAGCATCAGCAACACTAACAAACAATAGCAACAGCAACAACACCACTAACAACAACAACAACAACAACAACAACAACAACAATCATTTAAGACTGGGGACACTCCGTTCTCACCAGTGCCAGGGTTTTCATAGGAGGCGGGCAATACCCCCACTTTGTGGGGGGGCCGGTTCAAGCTCTACCAAGTTTCCAAACGACTCTTCGCCACCACCCACACCCAGCTTCCCGCCCTATGACGTTCGGACACTTCACTTCGTGGCCTGCGGACGACCTTGGCTACTACACTGGCGCATGGTTACAATGACTTCTTGTGGTAACATCTTGTGGAAACTAGCTTAGTATACGACTTATACCCCTGTTCCAACAATGGGCACGTGTACCGTTTTCCGACGTTTTAACGTTTCTGTACCACACAAGCCAAGACCCTTATTTTGACTGGTATCACGTGCGTGGCGCCAGCATACCACAGGACTTGTTTCCGTTGTTGTGAGACGATATATGCTCATTATTGTTCTGTGCTTCTCGTTCCGGCCTCAATGTGCAATACGGGCTCACTCGTCGACGAAATACACGTGACTACCTCTCTCTGGTTGGAGGTCCCGCATGGTATTATTTGACAGGGATGATGGCCCTGGCAGGTGCGCAACCGTTGTCGCAGAAGTTCGAAAAAGTTGCTCGCAAAACCCCGTTTGACAGAAATGTTTAAAAAGTGTTGGTTTTCCTACGAATCCGCAAGAGCGCGCGGGATGAGATTTTGACATTTTTTTGTTGAAAAACCATTGGTTTTTTGATGTTTTTATGTTAAAATCGCTCCGAACACTAAGCTTTTGGAAGGATTTCGTCTTGCGCGCGCGAATGTCCACTTTACCTTATTTTTTGCAAGGGATTCTTGAAATTTGATTATATTAGAACAAGAAATGTCATTTTATAGTGTTTTTTGCAAGGGAAAACGGATTACAACAAAACAACCGGATCTGGATCACATCGTTTTACCTGAGGCTTCTTCACGAAAATGATGAAAATGTAGCTGCGGCCTAGGCGGCGCAGGGGGGGCGTGCACCAGGGGGCCCAACAATAATTATTCTTTAGAAGTAATAATATTCAACAACAACAACAACAACAGCAGCAGCAGCAACAACAACAACAGCACCAGCAACACCAACAACAACAGCAGCAACAACAACAACAACAAACATCAACGACACGAATTTCAACAACAACAACAACAACAACAACGCAACAAACGTAATTCTCACCACGAGTTTCTGATTCAACCACGCACCCAGGGACAATGAATGACCGTTCGGCCCCTCACTCTGATGTTCATGTCAGTGTCCGTTCCCCTAGTACTCTCAGGTGGTTGTGCCGTGCCATTTGCGAAGAGGCTTGCCCCCCCGGACTGACCCTGGGGCTTCGCCGGGCGCCCGCGGCTGCGCGTCGCGCCTGTCCCCGCCCGCCAGAAGAAGCGAAGAGGCTTGTCCTCTCGGGTGCCGTTCCTCCGTGCCGTAACGTGGCGTGCCTCTCGCTGCGACGGGTTGTATTGTGCCTGCCGTGCCGCGTCGCGACCAACAGTGTCTTTTGAGATGTCATCGTGGGCGAAATTTGCATTGTGTCTGCCGTGCCATATTGTTGCGTTGAGTCGTGTGGAAGTAAGCATGCGTGGACGGCATTCTGCGCGTCAGCCCCTCTACGTTCCCTGCGAGCGACAAATGCCTGGAGGTCCCCGTGCCGTCGCGCCCGATGGCGGCTCCCACAGGGCCACGCCCAGCGCCAAGAGCTCAAAGAGTGGGTCAGGATGCCACCAAGACGGCCCAATCATGCGTTCGATGGGGCCCGAGCTGGGCAGAGTTCGCTTCCAGAGCGACCCGTGAGGGCCCCAACAGGACCACAGAGGCTCCAAGATGCCTCCCAGGGCCGGGGACGTATCCAACATGGCCCCAAGACGGCCTCAATTTTCGCTCCTGGTATGGCCCCATCACGACGGCCCAGAGATCCAGCAACAGCAGCAAGGCCAGCAGCGGCAACCATGAGCAGCTAGAAGTAGCAACCAACAGCACAAACCAGCAACACTATGCATCAGCAGCAACCAGCAGAATACAACATCGGCAAGCAGCACCAGCAGGCGACAGCAGTTTGCCGAACTAGCTGCGTCGGTGAGCAGCAGCACAACAGCCGTACGCCGTCGCTTAATAGCACCATTAGGCACCAGCTTCAATCGCAGCAGCACGGCAGCAGCCAGCAGCAACAGGCAAACATCAATAGCCAATACCAGCAATAGCAAGCAAAAGCCCCGAGCCGCAGCAAGCAGCAGGCACCAGTCAACAGCAGGCGGCAGCAGACACAGTACACAGCACTCAACATTGAGAAGCAGCAATTGGCATTCAGAGGCAGCGAACAACAGAGCAAGCAATCAAGCCGGCACGAAAGAAGCAAGGCGAGCGTGCCGACGTACAATCAGGCAGGCAAGCTAGCAAGCAAAGACGACGTCGGGCTGGTACGACGGCAGACACGCGAGCAGGACAGCACGCACCTAGATGAGCAGGCAAGCGGACCTAGCAGCAAACAGCATCAGTATTTAGCAGAAGACAGTTGCGGCAAGATGCAGCAAACTTTGGCAGCCCGCATTGACAACACCAGAGTTGCGCAGCAAGCAGCAGAAACAAACCGCAGCAAGCAGTAGCCCGCACCAGCAAACAGGAAGTCGCAGCATCATCTCCAAACAGAGTCCCTAACATCAATCAGGACCGAGAAGCGTAGAGTGGCAATACGTGGCAGCGAGCGGACGAACAATCTATGAAGCAAGCAAACAGGAAAACATGGCACGAGCCACTCTGGCCATCATGCAGACAGAAACGTCGGGAGGAAGCTGTCGGACCAGCTGCGTGGCAGGCGATGCCCCATGGCATCACGCAGGCAGGCAAGCGATCTTCACCTCTGCACGAGAGTAAGGCAACGTGGACGTAGGTCTACGGGCGAGCTCTAGCCTCCAGTGCACTGCAGGCACACGCGCGCGTGCGCGAAGGACGCTGTCCCAATGGCTCCTGCGGCGCCCCGGCGGGCCTCGGCGGTCCTGGGCCGCTTCAAGACGTCCCGGGGGGCGCTCGACGACGCCCAAATCAGGCCTCAAGAGCGCCTCATGACGGTCCCCGGCGCTTCCCAGGCCGCTCCAAGACGCCGACGCCGGTCCAGCAGGCCCCCCCCAAACCACTCGAAGGGGGCTCCACGAGGACCCCAAGAAGCAAACACCGCCCCAAACCGGAGGGAGAACTTATGATGTCAGCATTTTTGATTCCCCGTTTTCGCAGCGTCCGAGACGGCCCTCGAGGCCCTCAAGATCGCCCCCATACGGCCCCAGAGGCCCCACGGAGGGCCCCAAGACGACCCAAGACGGCTGAAGAGGCGCCCATTACGGGCTCAGAGGGTTCCAAGAGGGCCCGAAAAGAGGCCAAAGACTGCCCCAGACGGTTCCACGGCGGCTCGGGAGGCGCCCAAGACGGCCCCAAGACGGCCCAAGAGGAGCCCAGGCGGCCCGAGAGGGTCCCAAAAGGCCCCGAAGAGGCCCAACATACGACCTAAGAGGCCTGCAACCAGCCCCCAAGAGGTCCCAAGCGGCTTCAAAACTGCCTCCAAGGGAGGGGGCTCAACGGGAATCCAACAAAACAACCACCCAAATCTAGCGGGGCTTCTTGTTGAATTATTTTTCAAATTGAAGCCCTCTTGGAGCCCTCCTGGGCTTCCCGGGGAGCGCCATACGATCCTCCCTGGCGTTCCTGGAACTTGCGATCCTTTCGGCCGCTCAAGCAGGAGCCCCCGAGGCGCCCCAGATGGCTTTCGATTTAACAGAAATCTGACAAGACGGCACGTCCAACCTAACATCAGCAGAACCCTGCAGCTACAAGCAGCTACAAGCAGCAGCAGCAGCAGCAGCAGCAGCAGCAGCAGCACGCAGCAGCGGTGAGTAAGCATTCCACATAGCACGCAGCAGCTGGAGCAAACAGCAGCACGCAGTATGCGCGGGAAGCAAAGTCTGAGCCCAGCGTTATCATGTCGGCTGTTCGGCAGAATGTCCACCAGCAAATGCCAGCTTGTGCAGATGCCGTGGACGTAGTCCACGGTCAGCCCGAATCAGCTACAATGCTGGGATCAGCGCGTGCGAGACAGGTGTGCAGTGGCAGCGGGCTCTATCGCTGCTCAGCGAAATGAGGGAGGCGAATCTGGTTCCTAACGTCATCAGCTACAGCAGTGGGATCAGCGCGTGCGAGAAAGGCGAGCAGTGGCAGCGAGCAGTGTGGCTGCTCAAGGACATGTGGGAGGCGAAGGTCGAGGGCGACGTCATTAGTTACAACGCTGGCATCAGTGCGTGCGCAAAAGGCGGGCAATGCCAGCAGGCCCTGTCACTGTTCAGCGGTATGCGGACGAGAAAGTTGGAGCACAGCGTCATCTGTACAGTCAACGCGCATAGTAAGGACGCGTGCCTTTTCTAGGGTACCCTGGTGTCCTTGCCTCTGCGGCCTGTCTTTTGCCTTTTCCACTGGCCAGCCCCTCAGGGTACCCTTGGGGCGGGCGCCGTCCCTCGGCTGCGCGGCAGGCCGCTCCTCCAGGGGGCGTTTCTGAGGAAGCGGGCTACAAGTGTACCCGTGGCCGCCTTTTGGCGCGTCGCCCTCGTCCTCGCCCGTGGCTCAATTTGCGGCGGGCGTGGCCCTGAGGACGTTGGCCAAGCAGGGCTCCCTTGGCCGTCCTCGGGCGCGCCGCCGCTGCCCTCGGTCGCTTTCGTCCTTCGCCCACCGCTACACTGGGGAAGCGAATGGAGCACGAGTGCACCAACTCACGTCGAGGTCTAGAATGCAGGTGCCACACTTGGTTCTGATCAGCCAGTTTTCGGGTTACCCACCCGCTGGTGGGTCGCCTGCGCGCTGCGCGCTACACAGTGGAAGCATATGGAGCAAACGTGCACCAACTCATGTTGAGGCACAGAATGCAAGTGGGACGATGTTTTTCTCGCAGCCCGTTTTCGGGTGACCCACCCGCTGTTGGGTCACTTGTGCGTCGCGCGCTCCGCAATGGGAGGCGCGTGGAATACGAACGCACCAGTTCATGTTGAGGCCCAGCATGCAACTGAGACCATGGGTTTTTCTCAACTGGTGTTCTGGTGACCAACCCGCTGTTGGATCACCTGTGCGTCGCGCGCTCCACAGGGGAAGCGTACGGAACACGATCGCACCGGCTCATGTTGAGGCCCAGCAGGCAAGCGAAACAGTTGTTGTTCTGCACCAGTGTTCGGGTGACCCACCCTCTGGTGGGTCACTTGTGCGTTGCCCGCTCCACAAGGGGACGCGCCTGGAGCACGATTGCGCAAATTCATGTCGAGGCCCAACAAGCTAGTGACACAATTGTTTTTTCTGCACCAGTGTTCGGGTGACCCAGTCGCCGGTGGGTGACCTGTGCGTCGCGCGCCCCACGGGCAAAGCGTATGGAGCACGATTGCACCAATTCATGTCGAGGCCCGACGAGCTAGTGACACCATTGGTATTTCTGCACCAGTAGCCGGGTGACGCACCCATCGGTGGGTCACCTGAGCGTCGCGCGCTCCACAAGGGGAAGCGCATGGAGCACGATTGCGCAAATTCATGCCGAGGCCCAACAAGCAAGTGACACCATTTGCTTTTCTCGGCAGTGTTCGGGGTCACCTAGTCGCTGGTGGGTCACCTGTGCGTCGCGCCCCCCACGGGGAAAGCGTATGGAGCACGATTGCACCAATTCATGTCGAGGCCCAGCAAGCAAGTGACACAATTGGTTTTTCTGCACCAGTGTTCGGGTGACCCAGTCGCTGGTGGATCACCTGAGCGTTGCGCGCTCCACAGGGGAAGCGTATGGAGCACGACTGCACGAACTCGTGTTGATGCCCAGAGCAAGGCAAACAGCTTGTTTTTCTCCACCAGTTTTTGGGTATACCCATCCGCTGGTACGTCACCCGTGCGTTGCGCCCTCCTCAAGGGAAACGGATGTAACACGATGGAACACGATTGCACCAATTCATGGTGAGGCCCAGAACGCAAGTGAAACAATTCGTTTGTGTCAGCCAGTTTTCGGGTGACCCACCCGCTGATGAGTCACCTGTGCTTTGCGTGCCATGCAGGGGAAGCACATGCAGCGCGATTTTAACAACTCATGTTGAGGTGGGTTTTATCAACCGGTGTTCGGGTGACCCACCCTCTGGTGAGTCACCTGTGCGTCGCGCGATCCGCAATGGGAAGCGCGCGGATTGAAATGCACCAACTCATGTTGAGGCCCAGAATGCAACTGAAACATTTGTTGTTCTCAACTGGTGTTCGGGTGATCCACCTGCTGTTGGGTCGCCTGTTCGCTTCGCGCTACACAGGGGAAGCGTATGTAACACGACTGCATCAACTCATGGTGCGGCGCAGACTGCAAGTGAAACAGTTGGTTTTACTTAACCAGTCCTCGGGTGAACCATCTGTTGGTGGGTCACTTTGCGCTGCGCGTTACACAGGGGAAACATATGGAGCACGTTGGCCAAGAAGGGTTCCCTTGGCCGTCCTTGGGCACCCCGTCGCTTCCTTCGGTCGCTTTCTCCTTCGCGGGCGGACGTTGCCTTCAAGACGCGGGCCAGGCACGGTTTTTGCTGGCCCTTCTTGGGCGCACCGCCCCCGCCTTGGGCCGTCGCTTCGTTCGCGGGCAGACGTGGCCCCAAGGGCGCGGAGCAGGCAGGGGCCCATTGCGCGTTTGCGCCCGCAGCGTGCGCCGCGCTGCCCACCCCAGCAGGTGCCTGTTGATTTTGGCGCCATGCCCAGAGGGACGCGCGGATTTTGAGGTTACCCTTGCGTCCTGACGTTGTTTTTGCTCCGGGCCCCGACGCCAATTCGGCAAGGACGGGGGTGGGTCAGGGTGCCTTTGCGTGGTTGGGGTTTTAGTCGCTTGCCGTCCTAAAAAATACAACTTCGGCCTCCAAGGATCTTGCGCCCTTATTACCATTTATTGTACGTCTTCACTGTGCTAATTCCCCAATCGGTGCTTGCTCTGAAGGGGTCCTAGCGGAAGTTGAAAGACTTGGCGAAAGTTTCCCGCCGATTTCGTTAGAAGGTTGGGTTCCCGGGTTCCCAGTTCTGGGTTCCCGGGTTTCCGGTTATTGGTTCCGGTCCGATTCCGGTGGGTTCTGGGTTCCTGGGCTCCCGGGTTCCCGGTCGATCTTCGCAGCGAAAGCCATCCACTGATTGTTTTTATTTCTGGTGTGATTATACTTTTTCGCTGTGCTGCAATACCGTGCTCAGCGCGTGTCACGCAAACTGGAACGTATACATTACCAGTGGCGGGCTGTTTCTTGAATCCCAGGACTTTTTGAGGGTCGGGGACGACGCTGGGGTGGTGTGGTGTATACTTTTTTCCCCGATGTCCCGGGGAAACGACGCAAAATGTCTACACCAGGATCCCGTATACACCAGAATCCGCGTTCCTGTGCGAATTTCGGCGCAGGGTCAGGAAAAGCGTCCGGTGTATAGAGTTCGATTCCTTATCAGCAGGACACATCGAGCCTCGCCCGCCGGGCCCGCGGCGGCGGCGCCTCCGCGGCCGCGCTCGTGGAGCGACGCCGTCCCGGCTCAGGGGAGGCCCTGCGAGTGCCCCCGAAGGCCCCCAGAACGCACTCGTGCAGCGCAAGAGGCCTCCCAGGCGGCCCGAGAGGGCCCCCCACCAGGCTCCACCAGGTCCCCAGATTCGGAAGCTGGGCGAGGGCTGCTAAAACCGTGGCTGCTAAAACGGCCCTCCCGGAAGGAAAAACAACTTCCCGGAATGAGGCGCGGCACGCGAAACAGTCAACGGGCTTCTTCCCGGAAGGACGAAGACAACTTCCTGGAGGTCGATTTTAGCAGCCACGGATTTAGCAGCCCTTCGCCCGAGAGGGCCTCGAGGACGCAAAACGATCGATGTCATCGAAGGTGTTTCCCTCTTGCGACTGCGTCTCCGGCCACGAATCCCAACCCGCCCCAAGCAGCCTCCCAATTCCTCTGGAGGGCGCCCGGGGAGCTCCCTCTACGACTGCCCCGGAGGCCCTCAAGTCGGCCGCGGGAACTCCCAAGAGGGCCACACATCCCCCCCAAGACGGCCCCAAGAGAGGCCCGACAGGGCCAACTCTGGAGCGCCCTTCCCGCCCTTCCTGCCCTCCCCACGGCCAGCAAGCCCCCAAAAAGCACCCCCGAGGCTCCCAGACGACTCCCCGAGGCACCCTCGAGGCTCCCAGCGGTTCCTGGAAAGCTCCCAGCAGCTTCCTCGAAACGGCTCCCACATGCTCCAAGAAGGCCCCATGTCATTAAAAAACTATCCCCCCGGGTTCCCGGAGGCCTCCAGCAGCTCTCTCCACAGGGGCCCGATAGGCTCCTAGAGGCACCAGATGGTCGGAAAAAGCCGCACCCCACACCGTGGGACACCTCTCGCACTGGATGGGGTGCAGAAAAATAGTTGTCCGATGCAGCCGCGGACACCCGGGAACGCTGTTTCTGCGACCCGTCCCGCGCCGAGTGTGTCCCAAGATGTGTGGGGTGTGGTTATTTCCAATCATCTTGGGCCTCCTCCTTCTCCTCCCCGTCGTCGTCTCCTCCGCCACAGGCGCTCCTGCCCGCGGAGTCGGAGCCGCACGATGTCCTGGAGGGGAAGAGGCGAAGGAGGAAGAGGAGGAGGAGGAGGAGGAGGAAGAGGAGGAGGAGGAGGAAGAGGAAGAGGAAGAGGAGGAGGAGGAGAAGGAAGAGGAAGAGGAGGAGGAGGAGGAGGACGAGGAGGAGGAGGACGAGGAGGAGGAGCAGCACGAGCCGGAGGACTAGGACGGGTCAAGCATCGGGAGCCTTGAGACGGGGGTCAATGCAAACGGGGGCCAGCCAGGGCGCCAGATCCTGCAGGATCCTGCGAAGACCCCCTCTGGCTGACCCGGGTTAGCGAGCCTCTCGTGGCCACGAGGCGGCCGCGCATATTGGCTGACCCGGGTTTGCGACGATCTGCGTTGCAGTTTGTTTGTCTTGCATTGCAGTTTTTGGTTTCCTGCTGACCTGGGTCTGGATTGACCCGGGTCAGAAGATCCCCGAAAGCACGACGACGAGCAGGAGGCGGATGAGGAGGAGCAGGAGGAGGAGACGGAGGACGAGGACGAGCCAATCAAGAGGAAGAGAAGGGGAAGGATGAGGAGGAGGAGGAGGAGGCGGAGGAGGAGGAGGAGGAGGACGAGGAGGAGAACGAGAAGGAGGAGGACGAGGAGGTGGTGGAGGAGCTGCTGCTGTTGCGAGTGCCCAGCCCCCCGGATCTGCTACCGCTGATGCTGCTGGCGCTGCTCTCATAATCAGAAAGCAAACAGCGCACCCTGAAGCAATGAACAGCAGAAAGGGCCACTGGCAGTCGTGGACGGTAGTCCACGGGTCAGCCCCAGTCTTCTCTTCTCTATGGCGGACATCAGCGCGTGCCAGAAGGGCAAAACAGCGCATGTGGACCAATGCGCCCCCTGGAGGGCCATTTTTCGACTTTCTCACGAAGATCCTGGCCCCCGAGCGTCGCAAATCAGCTCTCCGCCCAAAGACGCGCCGAAGTGGCCATAAGAGGCTCCAAGGAGCGTCCAAGAGACCCCCTAGAGGCCCCCAACAAGGTCCAAGAGGCCTCCAAGAGCCCCCAGCAATCCTCCGAAGCATACCCCCAGAGGCCCAAATCCTTAATTTGTCAATGGTTTTTGAAGGAGTTTTGCCTTCTCGCCTTCTCGGCTAGCCGACGCTCCAAGACTGCCGAAGAGACCCACAAGACCGCCTCAGGACGGCCCAACAGGCCTCCAAGCGCGTCCCCAGACGGCCCAGGGAGTCCCAAGATGGCCCAAGAGGCGCCCAAGACGGCCCCAGAGGACCCCAAGCCAGGCCCAAGAGGGGGCCAAAGAACGGGGAAAACCTTGACACTCCGAGCCCTGGGCCCCCATACGCCCACACAAGGCCCCAAGACCCCCCCAAGGGAATGCCAAGAGGTCCCCAGAGGCCCCAAGAAGCCCAAAGCAAGCCCCACGAGGCCCCAAGACGGCCCCCAAGAGGCCCCAAAGCTGCCTCCAAGAGGGACCCCAGAGGCCTCTGAACCATTACCCAGGCACAGGCACGGTGGCGGATTTCGCCGAAGGCCATGAGGCTTCCTAGACGGCCCCAAGTTGGCGGCTTTCCCTGAAGGCCCTGAGGCTTCCTAGACGGCCCAAAACGGCCACCCGACTCCCAGGATACCTCCTACCCGCCTCAGGAGCCTCCCGTGATACTTCCCAGACGATCCCAGACGGCCTCAGCGCTCGAAGACGCCGACGACAGCTTCCACAGACCCGAGGCAGCTCCCAGATGCTCCATCTGGGCTCGACGCAGCGCTCCAATAGATTTCGAACGCGGAGACATATGCCCCAATCCCTCAGGAGAGCGGCAAATTGCGCTCTTCCCTTGCTCGTCGTCTTCAAAGCGTCCGACACTGCCATACAGGCATCCAAGATCGCACAAAGACCCCTGAGGTGCCTCCCATCACGGCGTCAAAACGGCACTGGACAGCCCCAAAACGGTTCCCAGCGCACCATGGGCCTCTGATGCTTGTTTGGCGCTCCCTGCCGGATTTGGCCAAAAAATCACTCGGCCTTTGTGTCGGTCTGGAGCCCTGCGCGCGGCCGCCCAGGGCGCGTCGGGCGGGATTCTGGGTCGGCGGCGCGGTGGCCCAGAATCGGTCCCGCCGACTCTGGGCGGGCGGCCATTATGGGGCTATCTTGAAGGCGTGTTGGTGATTTTGGGGGCCCTCAGAGGGCCCCCAGAACGCCCCGAGAAGGTCGGACCAAACGCACCGACAAAGCCCGACCCGATCCCAAGGGAACCCTTGAGCACCCCAAATGGGGCGTCCAGACGCTCCTCCGTCTCCTCGCTCAGCGATGTGTGGCAGGCGAACATGACGCCATTCATCCTGACTGATCGCCTTGCGGCAGCACCCCTTCACCCCGCAAACGGACGTAGTCCACGGGTCAGCCCAAGTCTCTTCTACAATGCAGCGACCTTTGCGTGCGAGAAGGCTTTTGCCTCGGAAGGCTCCCCGGGCCCTCTGTGGCGTCCTGCGAGTCCCCCAGGCGCTCCGAGACGGCTCCAGAGGGGTCCCAAGACGCCCCAAGACGGTTCAAAGACGCTCAAGGGGGCGCCACGACGCCCCGAGAGGACCCCAAGCGAGCCCCAGGATGGCCCCAGGGGCTTGCAAGGCAGGCCAGGAGGCTCCCGAGACAGCCCAGGAGGACCCCCAGGAGAACCCCAAGAGGCGAAAATCGTCCCATTCCCTTCGGGAAGCGAATATTTGTCCCATGCCCGTTCTTTTCGTCTGCGCAGCTCCAAGACGGCTGTACAGGCCCCCAAGATCGCGCCTCGACGCACCCAGGAGGGTCCACCAACGGCCCCGAGACGGGTCCAGAGGCGCCCGAGACTGCCCAAGAGGCACCCACGACAGCCCCAAGAGCTCCCAATCACGGCCCAAATACGGCTCAGAAGCGCTCAAGAGGGCGCCCGGACGCCCCAAGAGGACCGCATGCGAGCCCCAGGATGGCCCCAGAGGCTTACAAGGCAGGCCAGGAGGCTCCCGTGACGGCCCAGGAGGACCCCAAGGAGAGACAAGAGGGGCAACATCGCCCCAATCCCTGCAGGAAACATACATGTGTCATGTGTTCCTTCTGTCCGTTTGCACAGTTTCCAAGACGGCTGCACAGGCCCCCAATATCGCCCCAAGACGCCCCCATACGCCCCCAACCCCCTGGGAGCCATCTCTGCGCCATTTGGGGACGTCTCGGGGCGGTGCGCTCGAAAGATCGATTCGTGTCCTCGCACTGGGGCCCGTCTTAGGGAGTTCGTGGGCCCCTCTGGGGCCGTCTGGGAAGCCACTTGGCCCGTCCTGGAGACCTTTTGGGCCGTCTCGCCGCCCTCTTGCAGGCTTCTTAGGCCGCGCCCACTGGCCCCAGTGTCACCACACTACCAGATAAAATGATCATCAGGCCCCGGCGAAGAGCAGATACACTTCAACGGCTACCCTCCCCGCAGAAGATATGATGAACACAGACTGCGGCGTGAGAAACAGCATCTGTCCACACCATGTCATGCCTACATGGGTGTGCTTCCACTGACACCGTCTGCGCCACCGCGTTCCTGCCTCCAGGCCTGCTTGCTTGTATCCCTCGCCCACCTCCACCTCCAGCGGCCACCTCATCCATCTACGCCGTTCCCTCCAACCACTCCTTACCCGCGAGGCCCCAGAGACGCTCCACTTCCACGTCCATGCCATGGTGGGCAGATTCCGCGGCCGGAAGGCCGCGGGTCAGCCCTAGTCAGCTACAACTCTGGGATCAGCGCGTGCGAGAAAGGCCAGCAGTGGCAGGGGGCTCTGGCGCTGCTCAGCGATATGTCGGACACGCAGGTAGAGCCCAGCGTTATCAGCTACAGCGGTGGAATCAGCGCGTGTGAGAAGTGTGGGCAGTGGCAGTGGGCCTTGGTTCTCTTCGGCGAGATGCGGAGGGCAAAGGTGGAGCTCAACGCTATCTGAATTCTATCGCGTATTGATCGAGCTTCCACCCGGACAAGTCGATTGACAACCTTTGCACTGGTTTACTCGGCACTGGTATTCGCAGTATACTGATACATTCCCCCCGTGGTTTCCCTAATCGACGTGTGTTTCGCCGGATGCATTCGGTAGTTTTTTTATTCCGTCCAGGTGCACTCGTAGTGCGGTGCCGCGCGCACCCCTGGAGTGCCTCTCGCAGATGTTGCCAACTTGCGTTTCGCGAAGGGGGGTTCTGCCAATCTTCGATTCTGCATTGCCAGGACCCGAGCGTGCAGCATTGAAAAATCCCTCTACCCCCGCGCCTCCGCCTGGGCGGGCGCCGCCTGGGCGGCTCCGCTTTGGACCGCGCCGCCGATGGGTCGAGACGCCCGCGTGGCGCTGCCGTGGGGCCCAGGCAGCAGCAGCCCGGATGAGCAGCAAACATAAGCAAACAGCGATAGCCATAGAGGAACGGCCTCGAGAAGAGATGTCAAACAGCAGCAGCAGTCAGCAGCAGCAGCGGCGAGCAGCAGCAGCGAGCAGCAGCAGCAAGCAGCAGCAGGCGGTGCCAGCAAGCTGCATCCGCAGGCGGTAGCGGCCGCAGAAGCTGGCAGGAAACACCAGCAGTGGGGGCCGCAGCCAGCTGTACAGCACGCAGGGTCAAGTGGCAGCGAGAGCGCCGGCGGGCCGAGGACCCAGGAGGCCCCGCGCCATAGTCGCCCGCGTCAGCTTCAACTCTGTGGTCCTCCTCCTCCCTCCTTCTCCTCCTCCTCCTCCTCCTCCTCGTCCTCCTCCCCCAAGTCAGTTACAACGCTGGGATCAGCGCATGCGAGAAAGGCAGGAGATGGCAGCAGGCCCTGTCTCTCCTCAGTGAGATGCGCGACGCGGGGTTGGAGCTGGACGTCGTCGGCTACAGTGGTGGGATCAGCGCGTGCGAGAAGGGTGGGCAGTGGCGGCCGGCTCTCTTGCTGCTCGGCGACATGCGCGAGGCAAGAGTGGAGCACGACGTGATCAGTTGCAACGCTGGGATCAGTGCGTGCAGGGAAGGTGGGCAGTGGCAGCAGGCTTTGTTCCTACTCAGCGTGATGTGGGCGTGGAAACTTGAGCCCAACGTCGTCAGCTCCGCAGCGCCGAGTATAGCGCGTGTGAAACACGAGGACAGTAGTCCTGGACTGCGCCCCCCAAGACAGGACAAGACTGGCCCAAGACCAGCCCAAGCCGGCCCCAATGTATTCGGGTACGGCTCCAGGTTGGCCCTTGCATTCTGGCTTGTGGCCGCAATAGCCGCCCCAGACCCCGCGACGACCTCTGTCTCCAACAGTCCTCCAAGAGCCTCCCAAAGAGGCCACGAAGAGACTCTTGAAAGGCCGCTCAAAAGCACAATGCGTTGGACACAGACTGTGTTGTTGCCATGCTCGCCTATCTGTCCCGAGACGGGCCCAACGAGCCTAAGAGGATGCAAGACGCACGAGATGGTCCCCAGACTCGGCCCAAGAAGACCCGTCAGTGCCCAGGACGGGGTCAGGGTGGCGCCAAGGTAGTCTTCATCAGAGTGCCTTGCAGCGCTCGTGGCCATACCTGCTCCAGGACGGCTCCTCGAAGGCCCGAATACCCACCAAGATGGCCCCAAGATCCCGAGGACCTCCACATGCCTCCAGCGGCTCCCGCAGCAGGCTCGCAGGAGTCCCTCCAAGAGGCTCGCAGGAGGCCTTCTGGGACGCTGTGGACGTCGACAGCACGGCATGTTCAATGCTTGCGTTCTCCTCGACTTTTCGGCCCGAGGTGGGCCAAAGATTCGAGATGTCCCAAATCGGTGGCGTCATCCATTTGTCACCCAAGTCCTCCTCCTCCTCCCTCCTCCTCCTCCTCCTCCTTCCTCCTCCTCCTCCTCCTCCTCCCTCCTCCTCCTCCTCCTCCTCCTCCTCGTCCTCCCCAAAGTCAGTTACAACGCTGGGATCAGCGCATGCGAGAAGGGCGAGCAGTGGCAGCGGGCCCTGTCGCTGATCAGCGAGATGCGGGTGGCGAAGTTGGAGCCCAACGCCATGATCAGTCTCTCTGGAGCGCATGTGGCCTCGTCTGTGCGAGGGCCAGACGTCGAAACGGCCGACCCTCTTAGTCTCCCTGGGCATGCCAGAGGCTCCAGGGCGCTGTCGGCTGGGGCACCCGGGGCAAGGTCGGACGCTCCTGGGAAGCAGCCCCATTCAGCTCCCGCGCGATACGAGGTCTCCCCCGAACCCGTCCTCGGCCGCCCCCTCCCGTCGCCTCCCCTCTCGCTGCAGGTCGCCCAGGCAGGGCAGGAACAGATTTGGGTTCGAAGGCTCGCGCCACGACGCCGATGTATTTGTTCGCGATTCGGTGCCGTCTGGAAGCCGATGTTCCTCATCCCGACGTCGCCGATGCACCTTGGATGCAGTGGCGATGCGGTGTCCTCCGGCCTGGTCTGCTCTGGCCCCGCTCGCGCTCGGGCGGCCTCCGCTCACAGCAGGTCCCTGGGGACGGGCTTCCCCACGGCCGTCGGCATACCGGGAAGTGTCGCGCAACTTCTTGGGTTCTCCACAGCTCATGCTCGGCTACAGTTTTCTCACATCTAACAACACCCAGGGGGTGCAGGGGTTGTTTGACCACTCGGCCAGGTGGCGAGAGGGTCCCTCGTCCCACGTGTGCACGTGTCCGTTCGCGGTCAGCTACAATGCTGGGATCAGAGCGTGTGAGAAAAGCGGGCAGTGGGGGCACGCACTGTCGCTGCTGAGCGAGGCGGAGGGGATTGGATTGGACACGGATGTCATCATGTACGCTTCTGGAGCCAACTCGTGTGAGGCAGGCGGGCATTGGCGGGGGGCCGCACGATTGCTCAGTGAAGTGTCATCGAGGTTTTGGTCCAAAGCGGTCAGCTAGAGCACGAGCATGGGCGAAGACGCCTGGCAGTGGGGGCGCGCACTGTCGTTTTACGCCGCCCTGTGCGAGGCGAAAGCGGATCCCGACCTCAGAAGGCTTGTTGTTAGAGCTAGAGGGTATGAGAACAGCTGACACTAGCGGTGCACACGGTCTCGCACTACGGGTCGGAGAGGCGAATTGGCAGTTCCAATCCTTCACTTGCGGTGTATGGGTCAGTGAGGTGAAGCAGGAGGCATTGCTTGGTTGGGGCGATCTAGTGGCTCTGACAGTTGGGCACTACAGGAGTGCGTTCAGATAGGATAGCCCTCAGCGAGTTGTAGCACGTGGACTCGAGATCAAATCGGATGGCGTCTGCAGGCTCTTCCCAGCCAGTCGCAAGGCTGGGACCATCGCGTGCGATACGTGTGAGGAGAGGAAGCAGGCCCCGATGCTGCTCGGCGAGATTCGGGACGTGGGAGGTAGATCCCAACGTCATGGGCAGCAACATTGGGACACATGTTGGTCAGCGCGTGCGGCAAAAACAGGCTTCTGTTGTTTGCTTAGTGAGGTGCAGGAGGTGAAGCTGGAGCCGAATTCAACTGGCTACAAAGCTGGAGCCGGCCCTCGCGATGAAATCGATCACGTCGCGCAGACACTGCTGTTCTTCAACAAGATGTTGGATTGGATGTCAGAGTCGAGCGTAATCAGCCGCAGCGCTGGGATCAGGAGAAACGCAGGCATTGGCGGCAGGTTCCGTCGCCGCCTCCTCCTCTTCCTCCTCCTCCTCCCAGAGGAATTTGGGAGGAAAAGTTGGAACCGACGTGCTCCTCTCTGCAATCCTGGAGCCTGCGCGTGCGGGCAAGGCCCCCTGTCCTCAAGGAGGGCAGCAGGCCAGGGGGCCTTCTCTCGGAGACCCCCGCGGAGCCCACGCTGGCCATCTCGGAGGGGGGGCCCCAGGAGCCCTGCGAGACGATAGGCCGAGCCCCTACGACGGCCCAAGGACCCGCGGGGCCCACAGCGCGCGCCCCAGAGGCCCTGAGGCGCGACGAGAGTGCCCAGACAGGGCAACCAAAACCATGCCTTTTTCAGAGCTCCGCAGGGCCTTCGAGTGCCGAGTCAGCTGTCCAAGAAGGCCCCCAAAGGGTCCCCGGAGCGCTGCCCGAAGGCTCCCAGGAGGAGCCCAAGACGGCCACCTGAGAGTGCCAGTGCGGCCAGACAGGGTCTTTCAGGACCTGCAGTCGCTCGGGACGGCTCCAGATGCCCCCCACACGCCTCACGAGGGTTTCAAGGCGACAGCCAGACAGCCCAGAAGGGCCCTCAGAGCTGCTCCAGAGGGTTTGGCAGGCCCTACTGTTGGGCCCCCCAATCCGACCCAAGAAGCCGGGAGAGATTCCAACAGTGCCCCGAGACCTTCCAGCACCATCAGCAGTAAGCAGCTGCATGGCCAGCAGCAGCAGCGCAAAGGAAAATCTGACAAAAACAACTAGCAGCAAGCAGCATGAGAAGCAACCAACCGCAGCAAGCCGATGCAGTGCGCGGCAGCAGTAAGCAGCAGCAAACCACAGCAAGCATCAGCAACCAGGAGTAACAGTCAGCAGAGCACAGCACGGGTCAAGACGAGCTGAAGACAAGACGGCCTTGAGACTGGTTGCGCCATCTGCTTGCTGTGGATTCTACCCTGGAGTCTCCCTTCCAGCTACCGACCTGGAATCGTCGCGCGCGCGATACAAAGCGAGCATGTCGTGCAGGCGTTGTAGTTGACCAGCGAGTTAGGGATACGATGCCAGAAGTTTGCAACTGTATTGCCCAGCAAACTTGTACATTAGGTCATGGAATGAGTTGGGCGGATCGAAGAGATTCAGCCTGTCATAAGGTGCCCGCTGAAGTTTTTTACTCTGTGTTGCCTTGGGTGCCCACAAGCCACGGGCCACCTCAGGAAGCTCGGAGTTCGTCAACAGACGTGTCCCTATATCCAATGTCTCCGAAAGTCGTGTTGCATATGCCTGAAGTGTGGGAAGTCATCAGCTCAATTCTGTGTCGGTGCCCGTCACCGCAGGCCCCATCCAGCCCTCAGGCCCAGTTTTAGCAGAGGCAGCGGCAGCAGCAGCCATGGTCAAGTAGATCAGGGGCAGAACTTAGCAGCAGCCAGCAGCAAGCAACATCAGCGTGCCGCATTGGGGTCAGCAGTGAGCAGCAGTAACAGTGGGGCAGCGAGCATCGTACAGCAGCATCATATAGCATTATACAGCAGCGATCAGCAAACAAGATCACGCAGCAGCAGCAATGCGCTACAGCAACAAGCATCACGCAAGCTTCGGCAACGAGCAGTAAGCGGCAGTGATCAGCACCAACAGGCCGCAACGATCAGCATAATGCACGATCAAGCGCCAGCAAGCTTTCATAAGCGGCAGCAAGCAACGGAGAGCGGGAGCGAGCAGAACCCAGCGAAGGGACGTGGCGACAAGGGGCAGCCAGAGGCGGCAAGCCATATGGCCGCGCTGATTTTGTGGTATTAGAAGAAAGCCTGTCCTCACATACTAGTGCTTGGGTCGTTTTGTGTTGTGACCACAACGTGAGCACATGCTGTGTTGTGACCGTCTGGTCATGCTGCGCGGCGACGTGCTGTGCTGTGCCCGCATGCCGCGTCGAAAACAAGCGTGTCCTACTGTTGCAGCTGTTTGGTTGTGCCGTGCTGCTTCTACCTTGCATCGCCACAGAAGACACACGTTTGACCTCCCAGAAGGGTGCTTTCGCGAAGCCGTGCTGTGTCAGCCGTCCGTGTCGCAGGCGGGCTTGTCCTGCCAACTGTTAAGCTGTGCAAAATGCGCTGCGCTCTGCAGCCCTGCATGCGAACGGGTTTGTGTGGCCAGATTGAACACTGGGAGCAGCGCGTGCTAGTCAAGGTGGTGCAGTTGCAGCAGGCCTTGTCGTAGTCGGGCGAGAGCTGTGAGCCGAAGCTGCAGCCCAGCAGCGTCAGCTGCAGCGCCGGGGTCGAGGCCTGGACCCGAGACCACTCGGAATGCAACGCCTCCTCGTCCTCCCTCGCTCCCCGGCGCCCCCCGCCCTGCCCGGCGGATCTCGTCCAGGCGTCTTGCCAGAGCCGGCCGTGCCGACCGCCCCCTGCCACAGGCCGCCCCGTCTCCGACCTTTCCCCCTTCCCCTCCCTCGCCTCTTCCTCGTCTCCTTCCCCTTTTGTGTCCTCTGGGACGTGCGAGTTAAACCTCCCAGGGTCTGCTGTGTTGATTCCCCTCCCCCGCCTTTTCACCCAGCGGTGAACGGGACTGGTCCCAAAACTCTCCACTCCTCGTCCTCGTCCTCCCCCCTCTGCCCCTCCTTGTTGCTGTCGTCGTCGTTGCCGTCGTCGTCGTTGTCGCGCGGCGAGTGCCGCGGAACAAATAATTAGTTACCCCCTATTGTTGTGGCCCCAGACCGTGAATAAGGCTGCCGAACAACTAATTAGTGACCCTCCATTGGAGGTGGTTTTAAAGACACTTAAAGGTTACCTTGCGACTCACGGCCATTAGGCACGGGATCTGGGATCCGTGTCTCGGCCACATGCGCAGGGCAGCCTTGCTATTTCGCCGTGGGTGACTAAGTCCGTTTTAGCTTATGGCTAGGGTCCCGCGTGTTGGCTCGCCTGCTGCAGGGTGGACCTCGGGTGATTCCATGTCTGCCTAGCGCATGTGATCGGGAACCACTGGTGTATCTGGAGAGGGGAAGAGTGAGGCAGTCCTGTCTCATTCCGTCTCTGCCCTTGGCGCCGCCGCTCCGCCGAGGTGTGGGTGGTGCTCAGGTCGCTGAGAGCCACGGAGGAGCCGACCTGGCCAGGCCTCTGCCGGCCCCGGTTGCCGCTCGTCCTGCGGCCGCCTCCACACGGCCTGCATCCCCAGCCCAGCCCCGCGCCAGACGCCCCAGGCCTCGCTGAGCCCAGACCCCTTCGCGTCATGAAAAAATCACGGCGGATGGCTTTTTGCAATTTTCGGCCTCTGGCGGCCCTCTCTGGGCCCCGGGACTATCCAAACATTCTTCAGGACGAGGACAACGGGTAGATACAAACATGACGTTGGGGGTCTGGGAGGGGGGCACCCTCGCCCGTCGGCCAGCAGGAAGAGCCAGCGGTTGCTGCCGTGGCTTCAGCGCGAATGCGCAGATTCAGAGCACGTGGTGGAGTGGCTTTTGGTGGGGATGTCGGGGGCGAGTGTGAAGTTCGAGAGAGGGAGAAAGAGCGGGAGAGAGAGAGAGCGAGAGAGAGATGCACTTCATCCCTCTCCCCCTCCTGCCCTTTTCCCCAAGCTGCCCTGCCACTCCTCTCCCCTTCTGCCTGGCCCCCGCCGCCGCCGCCGCCCAGGAGACGGAGAGAAAGCTCGCGAGGTTGGAGCGCTTCTACAACTCCGCGGAGGGCCGCGACCTGATAGACACTGTGCACAGCGAGGCCGTCTCGCGGAGCGGGGGATCCCTCTGAGTGTTTCTCTGGCGGTTCCCTCCCCGCCTCGCTGTTTGGCAACCCCATCCTCGGCTCTCCCGCGTCGCGCGTCCGCCAGCGCCGCGACAACAGAGTGTCTCTCTGGCCGCGCTCGCGCCCGGAGTTTCCTGGCACCGCCGCGCGTGTGCTGCCAAGAGGAGGCGTCTAGCCAGGAGAGCGCGGAATCAGAGGAGCATGAAGTATTGATATTGATAGTTTTCAAGAGTTCCAGATTTTCCCGTCCTTCCGCGCGGGCTCCAGGGACGAATGGTCGAGCGCATTCCGTCGCGCAGGTTCTTTGCGTGATGTGTGCGGTGCATTTTCGCGCATCGGAGCGCCATCGGAGGTTTCAAGCTGCATTCTGTGTTGTTCTTAGGGAGTCCGCGCGTAGCAGCTGCCATGGCGCGATTTTCGAGGTAACCCCTTCGAGTGTCGTTCGCGGGAGCAAGGCGCGGCGCGCGCTGCGCCCAATCTCACCCGCGGCCCGCCAGACCGTCTGGAAAGTATGTCCGGATGGTAGAATGTTTCAAAAAAACGCGGCCGTTTTTTTACAAAAGCGATTCGGGAATTTTCCAAGAAAGAATCAGGATTTTTTCAGGAAGCAGTTTTGAAGGGTGGAACGCGCGCGCCGCACAGGACATCTGAAGAATCCTGAAATCGGGACATTTTCAAATTGATTGCGTTTATATATATATATGTAGATACACAAAGTCGGTTCTGGATTCTTTCAAAACCGATTTCAGGATTCCAAAAGTAGGCTGGGATTTTTTCGAAAACTTCCCTGGCTTTTTCAAATCTACCATCGAAGAATTTTCCAGAGTCGCGCGTGATTTGCCTTACCGGGTCTTTGGAAATCCGCCGAGGCGCGCAGTGCGCGGCGGCGGGCGACGGGGCGGTGCGCCACCGTCCCCCCCCGCGCTCGGCAACGAGAAGGGGGATCAGCAAGTGCCAAATAGCCCCACGGGCGACCACTCGATTGCGATTGGTGACCGACCACCGGCGGCAGGCAGAACAGACATCATTCGACGCAAAGTGTACCCCGCGCGAAGGCTGTTAGAAATCCCGGAATCCCCGTAACGCATCAAACACAAATTGTGTCAACAGATTGTTCTCGCCCTACGGAAGCCGGGGATCCCGAGCCCGGTTTGTTCCGAGGAGGCAGCCTAGACCAGCAGCTGGTTACCCGGCGGCGTTGCCGCGCACCGCCGCCGCTCCGCCGGTTCCGGTCCGCCGCCGCGCTTGGGGATGTATGCGCGCGGGGCTGACCTGCTTTAGCGTCACGTTGCATGCACACGTGCGGGCATGCATCGCATGTTGCGTGTTTCCCCCGACATGACAAGCGTGGCTCGGCGGGCGTTCCCATGCCTACGAGTGCGTGCCAAGCAAAGCAGCAGCCCCCGCGGAGGCGAAAAGGAGTGAGAGCAGACCGAAGTACGAAGTAGCAGCCAAGACTCGGCCGCGCGCCCGGGGGGGAAGGGATAGAGGGAGCAGGCTTTCTCAGAAGGCGGCGGGGATTCTCAGATGCCCTTCAGCCTTCTGAGAAGCCGTTTGCGTTTCCGGGGAAGCCTTAGAAAATGGTTGACGCTTCGCGCATCCCCACCGGCCCATCCAGAAACGATGCCCAGGGGAGTTGAGGTGATCAAGGAAGTGGGGGAGCATGCAGAAGAACAACGGGCGGAGGCAGCTGGAGGAGGAATCGTTGTCGTCGTCGTCGGAGGAGGAGGAGGAGAAGAAGGAGGAGGAAGAGGAGGAGGAGGAGGAGGAGGAGGAAAAGGAGGAGGAAATGGAGTAGGGCGAGGACGAGGAGGACGAAAAGGACGAGAAGGAGGATAAGGAGGGAGAGTTGGGTACTTCGGGGATCCTCTTGAGGCCTTGTATGGGGTTTCTTGGGAGCCTCTTGGAGGCCTCCTGGGGCTGTCTGGGCGCCTTTTTGGGCCCTCTTAGGGCGCGCTTGGGAGCTTCAGGAGCGCTCTTGGGGCCATCTTGGAGGACATCGATCAAACAAGAGGGGAGCTCCAATCAGCCTCCCCTCTCGGGAGCACCGAAAATCGCTTCCTGGACCCCTGTTGGAGCGCTCTTCGGGCGCTCTTGGGTTCCCTTGGGGCCGTCTTGGGGCTCTCTTGGGCCTCTCTTGGGGCTCTCTGGGGCCATCTTGGAGCCTTCGTGAGGCCTCGGATGGCCATCGTAAGCAAAAAAGGTGAGAAAGCAAACATCATTGATTTTCCTTGGGTGTTTGAAGAGTTTGGCTTTTTGCGGGCCTCCTTGGAGGTCTTGGAGGCATCTTGGAGCCGTTTTGGAACGTTCCTGGGGCCTCTTGCAGCATCCTGGGAGCCATCTTGAGGCATCGTGCGCTATCTTAAACCATCTTGGAGCTCATCTTTGAAACTGAGGGGCCCTCTTGTAGCCTTGGGCCATCTTGGACGCTCCAACGCCTCGCCGCCCCCCCCTGTCCAGGTCCGGGGGCTGGGGCTGGGGGAGGGGTCACGACACCCCCTAGATAGCAAGCCGTCTAGCTCACTCCCATCCGCCCTCCCAACACATAAGTAACACCCGAGCCTGAGCATGTTCAGCGGTTGTTTTTGGATGGGCAGCTACCAGGAACCAAAGCCGACCCCATGTGCGCGACGCTGGGGCGAGGTGCGCCACGCGTGCCAGGCGCGCCACGCACCCGAGCGTGCCAGGCACGCCTGGTGCGCCAGATGCGCCACGTGCGCCGCGTGCGCCAGATGTGCCGCATACTCCAGCCGCGCCAGGTGCGCCACGTTCGTGGCACGTGCAGAGTTTGTCAGGTGCGCCTGCGCACGTGACAGCACACACCCGGAGAAATGTCGTCCCACCATCCTTGTCGAAAACCAATGCCCATCATTGTGTCTGGTGGGCCTGCGCACGGCAGGCCACACGCCACCACCCCCGCCGTCCCTTTCAAAACCACTTGACAGTGGTCGCGGGGTGGCCGCGCATGATCCAGATTTAGCCGCGAGGTGCATGTTATATTTTGGTGTTAGGAATGGTCGCCCTGCGCACAGCGGGCAATATGCTGACACCTCCGCCGTCCCTGCCAAAAACAATAGAAAGTGCTCGCGGGTCTCACGAAAATGACTCAAGATTTTGTCCCAAAGTATATTTTGCATGGTTTTTTGACAGGGATATTGTGTGTGGGGGGGGCGCGCGCATCGGGGTGGCCGCGCATGCTCCAAATGTGGAAGCAGAGTGCGTTTTGGATTGTTGTTTGGCAGGAGTGGGGGGTGAGCATGGTTCCTGGTTGGCTGCCGGTCGCCTGGAGGAGGCGGTGTTTTTTCAATAGGGAACAGTGATAAACCCCTCCCCGAAGGTGAAGAAGGGGGTTGGAAGATGAACCTCCCTAGACCGCCTACGCCCAGAGGGCTGGTAGGACTTCTCGGAAGGCCCGAGGCCTTTCTTGCCCTCTGAGAATGCCCGCCCTCTCTTCATTCCCCCGTGGGCTCGCCGCCGAAAGACAGCCGCCCATCGATGGCGTGGAGTCTTTATGCAGACACAGCGACAGATCAGTGCAGACGCCCATCGCGGCAGCCGTTCTCTCATGCAGCGCGTCTCGCTGCGCAGGCCAGGACCAGCACCTGCACCCGCGGTTGCGCGCCCCGCGCCCACGCAGACCCCCACGCAGGCAGGGCCCCGACGCTGCGCCACCCCCCTCCTCCCTGGTCGGGCCCCCATGGGGAGAGGCCAGGACGCTCCGGGCCCCACACGGCCGGGTCACGCGAGGGGAAGACGAGAAGGAGACGGTGGCCGCAACGGAGCTTGCATGCTTGACCCGAACCAGTCAACACGCGCGTGTGCAACTTGACTCAGGCTCGCGTGAGCAGAACCCCCGCACCGCGAGAAAGTACAATGCGATGCGTGCCCTGTGAGCGAGTATCAGTGCGTATATAGATGTATGTGGCGACATGTAATCCGAGGGGCTCTCCAGGCCACGAGCGTCCAGAAGCTTCCCCGAAGCTCCCGTGTCGGGCAGCTGCTCGGTGTTTCTGCTCAGTGCAGCGGGGTGTCTTGGGGCCTGCCGATCCAGCATTCACAGGCTCCTGAGGCGTTCATCAGGAAGTACGATGCCATATTGGAGATCCTCGCGGGATGACGTACTTCCCAAACCGATCTTGTGAGGTCGGCTTGGGCTGCGCTAGAATCTACATGTGCGCGCGGCTCTAGTGCATATATATATATATAAAACATATATATTAGTAGTTTCTTGCACAGCGGATGTATGCTTGTAAGTTGGTATACACATGTTTGTATAAGCATTCGCATATATATATATATATATACACACGTATATCCATATATACACACCAATGCTCACGTGTGGCCTGCGGCCCACCCCGCCGTCGCGCCTGGGCTGTAGGTCAGATGCCTCTTGGATGGTTGTGGTGATCTCGTGTGAGGTCTCTCGAAAGCACCGCGGAGGCGGTCTTGGGGGTGTGCTGGGGCCTCTCGGGGGGTCCTTCCCCGCGCCCCGCTCGCCCCCAAGGCAGAATGGCTGGGCAGGGCAGGGAGGCCCTCCCCCCCCTCCTCTCTTTCCCTCCTCCCCCTCCTCCCCCTCCTCCTCCTCCTCCTCCTCCTCCTCCTCCTCCTCCTCCTCCTCCTCCTCCTCCTCCCCCTCCTCCCCCTCCTCCTCCTCCTCCTCCTCCTCCTCCTCCTCCTCCTCCTCCTCCTCCTCCTCCTCCTCCTCCTCCTCCTCCTCCTCCTCCTCCTCCTCTCCGTACGGAGGACGACGAGGCTCCGCTTTTGCAAGCTGCCCGAGACAGGTCAGGCGTTTCCTCGGACTCGGACTGATTTGTCGTTTTTGGCTCCTGGGGGTAGTCGTCCCCGCGTCAGCCACCGCCCAGGTTTTTCAGCGGTGCCACAAAGGTGGCTCCGATATGTCCTGGCACTCTCCAGGGGACGGTTTATGTTAAAAAAATCCTCCTCCTCCTCCTCCTCCTCGTCCTCCCTCTCCTCCTCCTCCTCCTCCTCCTCCTCCTCCTCCTCCTCCTCTTCCTCCTCCTCCTCCTCCTCCTCCTCCTCCTCCTCCTCGTTCTCCTCCTCCTCCTCCTCCTCCTCCTCCTCCTCCTCCTCCTCCTCCTCCTCCTCCTCCTCCTCCTCCTCCTCCTCCTCCTCCTCCCCCTTCCTCCCTTTCCCTACGGGGGGGCGAACATCGTTTCCCCCCCCGCCCTCCGCAGGCTCAGGGAAGCCAGCGCACGGACTCCGGCGCGTGGACCGTGTGGCGACGGGTCCTGTTCCCTGCGCGCCTCGTTACCAGATCGGGCGGCATCGGCTCCATAGTTTTGGGGACCCCCCTCTCCGATCCGTAGACCTGGCGCCCACGCGCCAGCTCCTGGGGAGCCGTGGTCCATGCCAGCGTGTGCCCGGCAGGCGGAGGGCGGCAACCCGGGGGCCTCCTGGACCGAGCTGGACCGCGCCATCGACGAGCTGCAGAACAAGCAGCTCCGGGAGCGCTCGCGGCGCCTCGACCGGCCGCCCGGAGCGCGAGCACTAAAACAGGGCTGGGATCTGGATAAATCGCTCCAGAGCGTTCCGGAGCCCTCTCAGAGCGTTCCGGAACGCTCTGGAGCGGCCGCGGCGCCCAATACATCCTCCAAACCCGCCGATTCTCAGAGACTTCGAGTTATCCCGATCCGATTTTGTCCCGATCCTCGCGTCGTTTTAAGCACGACAGAGAGAGGGATTCGGCGGCAAATCACGGGGCCTGGTGCACCCTCTGAATTCCATCGTTAGCGTCGACTGGCGCCTGAGGGTCGACGAGAGAGCGCCGATTCGGCGTCGGCTAGCGTCGATGAGCGTCGATGTGGCGTGGACGAGCGCCGATTCGCAGGAGCCATGAGGTGCCACCAAAGAGGGGGATCGAGGGAAGGAGGTGTGGAGGGAGGGGTGGAGGGACGAGATAGCGCCGATTTAGCGTCGGCTAGCGTCGATGAACGTCGATGTGGCGTCGACGAGCGCCGATTCGCAGGAGCCATGAGGTGCCACCAAAGAGGGGGGATCGGGGGAAGGAGGTGTGGAGGGAGGGGTGAAGGGAGGGGTGGAGGGAGGAGGGGGGAGTCCAGACCCCCTCCAGGTCGTGAAGTAGTCACGGCGGGAGGTTTGTTTCGCTATCTTCGGCCTCGGGGTGGGCCCTCGCCGGGCCTCGCGCCCGTACCAAAGACACTCCGGATGAGAAGCTGGTCTTACGATGTTCCAACCTACTTTAGCCTTGACCGCCAGAAAGAATTTCGAGTACCAAAAAAGTACCGAAACTCGAGGGTTTTCACATGTCGGGCCCTGGCAGACATTCTTCCGACACTGTTTCGACATTGTGTCGACACTGTCGACACTTTTCCAGGTGCTCGAGATTATTTCCGGGATGTGGTCCTTAAGTACGATGGGGATAGCATCAAGCTGGTCCTAGGGAATGGGTCGAGACCTCGGGGGGTCGGCGTGACACGAACAAAATCATGACGTCGGGGATCTGTGGAGGAGGGTGGAGGAGGGAGGAGGGAGGACGACATCGTTTCTTACGTTGCACAACATTTCTGGCCGATGTTCTCGTCATAGAGAGAGAGAGAGAGAGAGAGAGAGAGAGAGAGAGAGCGCGTCCGCGCTTCCCGATCCCCCCCAGTCGAGCCTGTTCGCCCAGCACACGTGTGCTCAGGGGCCTGGGAAAAAAGGCGGGCGGAAGGAGGAAGGACTCCTTCCTCCCTCCTCCCTCCTTTCTTTCCGAGGCCCCCTTTCCTCCCTCCCTTCACATCCTTCCGAAGGAGGTGAAGGGAGAGCCATCAAGCTTGCCATCGGCTGGAAGGGTATTTGAGCCAATCTCTGATTGTCGGTGCGGCCCCTGGAGCAAAACATTTGAGATTCTGCAGCCATCCGCAGGTCAGAATCCAGTAGCTCGCCGACGGCGGGCTACATCGGGCACTTGCTGGCACCGTGGAGACCCCGATCGCCTCGAGCCATGACATATCACGACGGGAGGCTTTCCCTTACTTTCAGCTTACGGGGGGCCCCGCACCAGGCCTCGGGACCGTCAAACAATGACTCCGGATGGGACGCCGGTCCCGGGGAGGTGGTCGAGACCTTTAGGGATCGGCCTTATGAACAACTCATGACGTCGGCGGTCTGGGAGAGGAAGGAGTGGTGTCCATAGATCCGTTCTTCACGCCAGCGGCCATGAAGGAGGTAGTCTATGGGGGGCTCTGTCTCCAGTCACCCTACTGTTCGGTTTCGGCCATGCTTCGGGGGAGATTCCAAATCCTTCGGTTGGGACTGGCTGGTGTGGGCCAACACGTTGGCACCGTGGCGCTTGGAGCTCTGGCGCCGCATCCCCTCTGCGTGGCCTAGACCAGAAGCCGCTACGACACCGAGCAGACATCGCGCAGCATCTGCCCCGCGAGGCTGCTGCGGGGGACCCACTTCCCCACTCAGGCACGCGCCTCGGGTTATGTTGTCCCCATCCTACTTAAGGACCACATCCCAGAAATAATTCCGAGCACCTGGACAGGTGTCGAAAGAGTGTCGAAACAGTGTGCCCGACACGCGAAAACCCTCGAGGTTCGGCACTTTTCCTTCGGCGCTCGAAGTTCTTCCTGGTGCTCAAGGCTGAAGTGGGCTGGAGCATCAGAAGCCTCGGGGCCTGTCTGGGCCCGCCGGCGGAAGCTGCTGCGGAAGGCTGGGGACTGGGCGGGGCGGAAGCCGGGCCCGCCCGTGAGCTGTACCGGGCTCCACGCCCCGGGCAGGCGGGAGTTGTGTTTCCGGTGCGCGGCGCCTCCGAGAACGGTGCGCCTGCCGTGCGGAGGCACAGCGGGCGCGGGGGCCCGCGGACGAGCCTGTCTGCCCCGTGCCGCGGTGGCGTCGCCCGCGGCGTCGTCGACCCTCGACCCGGGCACGGTACGGTGCCTCGCTGCTTCGACTCTACGAGTTGAGGCAATCCTACGCGCCGTCGGTGTCCCGACTCTCGGGGGTCCGAGACAACTGCGCACCGCACCGCGTTGTGGAGCGGCGCCTGCAGGGGAACAACCAGTGCGTGGGCCCCGTTCCCGTTCGAGGGGGAGGCAGGGGCCGCCGGGGCGAGGGCGCCGCGGGGCGAGGCACGGCCCACGGCAGGGCGCTCCCCCGCGGGGCGCGGCTCGGCGCGCGCGGCGGCTCTCGGCGCGGCTCGGAGCTCGCCGCGCGGCGCAGCGGTCACCCTTGGGACTCGAAGCGCTTCCGATGCCATTGAGCTGTTGCCGTTCAGCAGCGGGGGCCTCGAGCTCGACGAAGTCTTCTGAGCGGTCGTGGGGCTCAAGCCTGGACAAGGGAAGGGGTAATCATTTCACCACGCATTGATCGGCCCTCGACGGGCCGCTCCGCAGCTAGGGGGCCGCTCGAACGACGCGGTCGAGGAAACGCGTATGCTGCGGGGAAAAACAGAGCGGAAGGTCCGCGGACGAGCTGTTTGCAACGTACCGCAGTGGCGTCTCCCAAGGCGTCGTGAACCCTCGACCCTGGAATGGTACGGTGCATCGTTGTTTCGGCCCTCAGGGTCGAAATAGCACCATGCACCGTATACTGCGTTGGAGCGTCGCCTGCAGGGGGAGTCCACACGTTGTGGAGTGCATAGCTCCCGTTCTCGTGCGAGGGGGGAACCTACACCCCGACGTCCTGTTTCTGTCATGACGCCGACCCCCAGGGGGTCTCGACCCATTCCCCAGGGACCGATTTCTCCTCCTGGGTCCACATCCCCAGCCTGGTTGACGACATGCTGCTGGTTACGGAGCCGGCGCACGTCGACGAGGCGCTCGCGATCCTGGAGGACGAGTTGGCACGCATCAGCCTCAAGCTCAATTTGGACAAGAGCGCGGCGTACATCCCGGAGCGGAGCGTGAACGGGCTCGGGACGGACCCAGCCATCACCAAGCTGAAGCAGGTGGAAGGCGGTCTGCCTGCTTTGGGCAGCGCATTCGGTGGGGAGTTCGAGACCGAGCTCGGCGTGTACTCGGTGGCAGCGCAGCCGGCGTTACGACGACTTGCCTCGGCGCGGCACTTGGCCAAGGAGTGCGCTCGCTTCAGAGGGGAAGGCCGCGAGGAGGCGTCTTGGCAGGCAGCGTGGCATGTCCTCCACCGGGTGGCGTCGAAGGCCCTCGTGTACGACGTCCGCACCCTGGAGCCCGAGGTCAGCCTGCCATTGGCGGAAGAGCTGGACGCCGTCATCAACGACTCTGCCCGGGCGCTCTTGGGAGTGCAAGCCGACGACGGGTGGACAAACGACACGTCCATGCAGCTGCACTGGCCGTCGGTGCTCGGCGGCATGGGCTTTGGGTCAGCGACGCTGGGGGCGAGGCTGGGGCGACTAGCGGCGCTCGGACAATGCCTGCCGGTTGCGAGGCAGCACCTGCGAGCGCTGCTGCCAGACGCCGCGGAGGAGGACATCCTGAACGCAATCCCGCTCGACGGTGCCGAGCGCATGCTGGACTGGCTGAAGGAAACGCACGGCATCGAATTGAGCGTTTCGGGTACCATTGCCCGGGAGTCCGAGCCTCGATGGAACCTGAGGGCGCGTTTTGACCCGATCCGGGGGCTGTACAGCACGGTGTCCAAGGTGGCGCAGGAGGCGCAAAGGGCGGACATGCTTGCCAGACACTCGGCGGCAGAGCAGGCCAGCCAGCGCGAGGGTGCCAACGCTGCCAGGCGCGACCCTGCCGAGAGCGAGCGCCTCAAGAGCAAAGCTGCAGCGCATTTGCGCCACTGTGCGATGGCGCCTGGGCTTGCCGGTCATGCGTGAGACCGCATGCCAGCACAAGCCCAGCCAGAAGCGAGAGGAGGCTACGATGTGTGGCAAGCCGTGCGACCGCCTCGGCGACCATGCGCAGCTCTGCGGCGTCGGCAGGGGCCGCTACAGAGTGCACAATGCTGTCGCCGCCTGCCTCCGGCGCTTCGCGATGCAGAGCGGCGTGGAGGCGGAGACGGAGGAAGTCTGCCCGCCGCTCTTGCAGGGCGAGCCAGGGGCCGAGGATGCGGTGGAGGCCCGTCTCGACGTCCACCTGTGGGGGCACGGGCCCGAGCTGCATGAGGACTGGGTGGACGCCACCGTCACGAACCCGTTCAGGCTGGAGCGGCGGCGCCAGGCAGCCCAGGAGGACGCCCACGGCGCGCTGACCGCGGAGAAGGCCAAATTCAAGAGGTATGGCGAGGGCCGGGGAGGAGTTGCAGTCTCCCCCGTTGGCTTGGAGGCTTGGGGCCGCTTTGGCCCCCACGCCCTCGCAGTCCTCGAGAAGCTGGCACTGCAGCGGTCCTCGCGCGGCGGCGGCCCTCCGGCGCGCTGTCTGCAGCGGTGGCGCGCTGAGATCGGCGCGGCGACGATCCGCGCGCTGGCCGAGACCGCGTCGAGCGCCACCAGGGAGAGGGAGGATCAGTGAGCTGGCCACCATCCGTCGTATAGTGCGATCGAGTCGAGTGGATGTTCCTTGGTCGGGTCTTTAGCAGCAGGGGTAGCCTCCTCCTCCAGGAGAGCTGGGGCCGCGAGGGCGGCCGCCGCAGCTGGCAGTGCTGCCGAGACCCCGGTCTCGGGCGAGAGTCGGAATAAACGGTCA
This sequence comes from Prorocentrum cordatum, assembly GCA_963575745.1. Classification (NCBI taxonomy): domain Eukaryota; class Dinophyceae; order Prorocentrales; family Prorocentraceae; genus Prorocentrum; species Prorocentrum cordatum. The sequence goes on along the minus strand of CAUYUJ010014405.1, from coordinate 852,489 downwards.
GCCGTCGCCTTGCATCAGATGCGTCGGCTCGCGGGAAGATTTAGACGTGCGCGCGTACTTGCCGCACACCGTGCACCTGTGCTCGTGCAGACACGCAGTGCAAGAACGGGTGTGGTGGGAGGGAGAGTTCGGGGACGGGCGCAGCCTTGAACGTCCGAGTGGTTTCGGACCAATACTGCAACAACTCCGCCTTCCTCGCCACGGCCTGCACCATCCACTAACAACAACTCCTCTCTCAAGCCAGAGATCTCGCAGCTGCACCTTGTTGCTGTTGATGGCGGCACGGCGCCGATGCCGTTGACGCCCTCGGCCGAAGGCCGAGAAAGTAGTTGGAGGTGTAGAAGGTGCGGGCCAGACGTCGCCTAAGGCCACACCCGGCCGGAGGCAGAAGAAGTGGTGAAAAAACACAATAAGCAAAGATAATCACCGACTCAACCTAACCAGCTCGCTTCCGAGTCCGGCGGGGAGACAAGTCCCGCGTTCGGCTCTGCAGCGTACAAGGTGCCGCACCACACACCACCGCACCACCAACCGGGGGAAGGGGCGGGGGGTGATCGTCGTCGGGGTCTTGGTCGTCAAGGTGGCCGTCTGAAGCCTCGCCGTCGGCCCCCGCCACCGCTTCCACCTGAGCCGGGTCAGGGGGGGCGAGCTCGCCCCTCCTAGGAGGAGGTGGCGCCGGTCGCCGCTTCGACGGCGGAGCGCTGTTATCGGTCGGCAGCCACCGGCCGTCTAGCCGCCTGCCAGCGCGGGGCCGGAGCAGTCACGACGTCCCTGGTCGAGGCCTCCACCTGAGTGGAGTCCAGGAGGAGGAGGAGGAGGAGGAGGAGGAGGAGGAGGAGGAGGAGGAGGAGGAGGAGGAGGGGGAGGAGGAGGAGGAGCGGACCGCCGCTCCGAGGGCGGAGCGCTGCCTGGGCCAGCAGCAGCCGGCCGCCGAGCCGCCGGCACTCCAGGGGCCGGAGCCGAGCCCGAAACCCGGGGCAGGGCCTCCAGGATGCGGATTCCGAGCTTGCACGACATGACCTGCAGCCGGGACCGGTCCTTACTAGTGGGGCCGGCGGTCGTGGTGACCCAGCCCGTCTTAGCTGTGACCCTGGGCTGGGTAGCCCACCAGGCCTCATCGACCCCGTAGGCTCGCCCGAGGGCGAGGCGATCGGGCCGAAAGCGGGGGCACTCGGCCCAGAAGTGCCGGGCGGACGCGGCGGGGTGCTCGCAGAACGGGCAGGGGGCCTCAGCGTGGGCCCGTCGAGTGGGGATCCGAGCGGCGCCGCCGCGCCAGACCGACAGCAAACTAAGCTCGTCCTTGCTGAGGCTCTCGCGCCACTGGCTCCACGGGGCCTTAGGGGACGCCTCGATGTCTATGTCCGCCATGCCCTCCTCGTCGTGGCGGGGCCTGTGGGGGCGCACCTGAAGTAGCTGGGCACGGGCGTAGACCCGGAGGACGTGCTGCCCGCTGGGCGACGAGGCGTCGAAGTAGGACGGGAGGCCAGAGGAGGCCACGGCCCCGGCCACGGCGGCCGCCGCCCGGGGGTCGAGAGCGGACCCAGCGCGGACCCAGACGGGCAGTAGCCCGGGCGACTCGGGGTGGGAGGCCAGCCCGAAAGTGGCCGCGTGGTGGGCCACGCACGACCGCCAGAGGGGCCACCAAGGGAAGCGGGCGGCCTGGCGGAGAGCCTGGAGGGAGGTGCCGAAGACGGGCTGGAGTTCGAGGCGCTCGGCCCGCCAGCGCCGCTGGTCCCACCAGGTGCAGCGGGTGCGGGCGACACGCCAGAAGGTGAGCTTGACAAGTGACAAGAGAGGCGGGGGGGCACTCCACTAAGGGGGCGGCCCACCGGTACTTCGAAGCCACATCTGCAGACATGACCGCGGTGAGGGCGCGGATGCCTGTGCTCCCAGGGATGCGCAACAGCTTGCGAGTGCAGTCCTCGATGACCCCCCAGCCGTCGCGAGGGCCCGGGACGGGAGGGGAAGCGAGGCTCCCAGAGCACGCCCGGATGCCCAGGTGTTCCGCGTCTTCGTCGTCCTCCCAGAGCTGCCGCTTGCCAGTGTGCTCGGTGAGCCCGAGGCGGCCGTCGAGGGTAGTCGTGACCTCAAGGGCCGCGGCGCGGGCGCCAGCGTGGGCGCACTTGATGCTCCTGTCGTCAACGTAGGACCAGGACCCGGCTTCAGGACGGGCACGCACAGCATAGCGCCAGTGCCAGGGAAGGAAAACGGCCCCCAGGACCCGGCCCGAGCAGTGGCACCCAGCAGGGATGCCAGCAGCGGGGTGGAGGGCCGGGGCCGTGAACCCGGAGACGCAGCAGATGCGGGGAGCGGCCCACGTGTGCCTGAGCCAGCGCACCACCTGAGGCGGGGCGCCTCAGTGAAGTAGCGCCTCGGTGGCCACCAGGTGCGACGCCGAGTCGCACGCCTTAGTGAGGGCGATTTCCGCCCCACACCGCCCCGGCGCGGCCGCCCAGTCTGCGGTGGGCCAGACGGCGCCCCGTTCGCTGAACGCCTCGGGAGGAGGGGGGGCAGGCTGGGCAGGAGTGCGGAGTGCCACGACCTCAGCCGCACAGGGGCCACCGCCACGGGCCGGGCGTCGTCCGAGCCTCGCTTCGGCACGCCCGCAACCTTCACCGACGCCGAGGCGGCGACGCGTTCCGGGGGCCACGCGTCCTCCTCGCACAGGGTGGCCTTAGGGAGGATTCCGTGGAGCTCAGAGACATGCCAAGGCATGTGCTGCACCATGCCCTGGAGTTCGGCACCCTCCCAGCCGCCCTAGCCAGGGCTGCCCTCGGCGGCGTTGGTCTCTGGACCTTGTGTAGTTCAGTCAGAGGCAGGTGAGCGGCGTGGTCTCTGGCTCCGAAGCAAGCAAGGCCCGATCGCGCGCGGGGGCCGCGCGCGCCCCGCAAGTGGAGGCGGCATAGGAACATCGCGCAAAGGAGCACGCCCCTCCAAAAAACAGACTTGCCGGCAAGCTACAATGAAACCATGAAGTTCACGTTGCCATCTTCGAGATTTGCCCTATTCAAGAACCGAGTGCCATGTAATACTACTGATAGCGACGTACCATGCTTAATATTCGAATACCTGTTGATGTTGTCTGTCCACCTGATCTTCGGGCGTCCCCGGGATCGCTTGCCAAAGAGAGGAGTCCATGCCATGACTGTCTTCCGCCAAGACAAATCGTCTCGAAAAGCTTCGTGAACGAGCCGCCACTGCATTGTGTCAATCATTTGCAACCAGTCAGAAACACTATGCTGAGAAACCGCGCTTCGAAATCGATGTTTACAGCGTCTGCTGGCGTCTTCCCAGTCTTCTCCGAGCTGCTTCCCACAACCCACGACTTTGCGCAGCATTGCGGATCTCGCGGCTGTAATCCTCATGCATTGTTGCTGCCAGGTTCGCAAAATAGTATGCTCAGTCGTTTCCGATGATATCGAGGATCGAATCGGTCGAGCAAGACGGGTCACGAGGGGGCAGCAGCAACACATCCTCGAGCGAGCGATGGGCGGGGGTCCAAACAAACTCAGGCCCAGGCTCATCTCGATACATGTTCCTGGTCTGCCCCCACGCAGCTGCATGCCTAGAACTGGCGCCATTGCACGCTGGACTCGAGAGCTGCCCCACCCGAACCACATTCGGATGATCACAGATGGCGACGGGGTGCTGAGCTTCCTGGAGAGCCTTCAAAGCAGCGCGGTGCTCTGAGCGGAGCAGTGTCTAGAGGGCTCCAAGGACGGGGGGCGTAGATGGCTCTCACAACGACGCCTGACGGGTCGAGCTCGACCGCAGCCCATCCGCATCGAGTGAGGCTTGAAAGCGAATTGTCCAGGCCAGACCCGTCGGTAAACACACGTCTTCCCCACGTCCCACGCCATTCCCCTCAACCGTACACTGGGAGCGAGTCGGCCACAGCCTCTGGAACTGGCGGCGTGGGTGGCAGCCCGTAGCGTAGGTAAAAACAGTCATGCCCATGGATCGTGCTGTAGTTATCCCTCATCTGGGCGCGACGTTCGAGTGCATCATTGGGCGGATCATCCTCTGGCTCACACTCTAGGATGACAGCGCAACCGAACCACTGATGGGACTCGATTCCCCCATCAGATTTACAACCGAAGCAGGGCGCGGAGGGCCTGCGTTGGATGGTGTGGAGCCTGGCAGGGGTCCACACTCCAGCGGCCCACAACGACCTGAGGGCCCCTCGCCTACCTGGGTCCCTAATTGGCAGCATGGTCTTACACATGGCACGTCTCCAGATGGTCTGACCAGCGCTGTCTGGAAGGTGTGCAGAGATCCGGGAGCACTGCCAACGTCTAACAATTTCCTCAACACGCACGCGGATGTCAGCGGGACACGTTCTAATTAAGTCAAGCTTGCTGCCTTGATCACTGACATGGGCCGTGACACTCGCAATTGTCCAGCTGATGCGGAGGAGGGTTAGCCACGCTAACTTGTCCACGCGAGTTTGTTGTCAACGCGCCGCTCGACACATGCCCACGCGCGAAAGAGGCGACTCGGCACGACCCTGCCTTCCCAAGCAAAGGGGGCATGACGAACCACTGACGGAACCCAAGCATCGAAGGTATAGTCGTGTCGGTCGTCTTTCTGGGCCGCTAGCTACAAAGGTAAACGCGTCTTAGGCCTCGCCCCCGCCATTCCCCCAGCGAGTGTGCGAAGCTCTCGAAGAGCCGCGTCCGACAAACCGCTCACCCCAGCCCCGTGGCCCGCAGCTGGGAAGAGACCCGTCCGCCAGATGGCCTTCACAGCCTCGGCGACAACATGGCGGAGGTCCCAAACCTTACGCAGCTTGGCCTGCAGCGCCCGCAACCTGATTTTTCTTGGACACGCATGACACGCGAGCCGTGTATCTCATGGCCGAGGTGTCGTATGCATCGTTTTCCTTTGAGACCTGATGGGCCCAGAGCCCTGATGAAACGATCCCTGGTAGCAGCAGTGCTAGCACCATGCCCGCTATTCGACATGTGCATTTCTAATCCTAGCGGCTTGATCCTCCCACAACAGCTTTGGACAGCTTGCGCGATCATGCCAGGTCCATCCCGATAGCCCGCCGCCGCCCTTCCCCTCCCAGACCAATAGAATTTAACAGCATCGATCAGATCACGTGGGGTCACGCTTGGGAGCAGCTCGAGCGACCTGGCCAGGTTGCGGTACAACAGAACCATGAGCATGGATGTGGCCAGCGAGCACCCCGTAATGATCCCCTGGGAGGGGGCGACGGGGATGGAGACGGAATTGAACTCACGTAACGCACGGGGCGGTGCATAGCTCTGAATGGCCATCCAGGTGAGGCGGACTAAACCCCCGCTTCCGTCAGGGGGCCCTGCAATTTGTCAAGCTATCGCATTTCAACATATCGATAGACATTGTCACGCTATCCTCTTGCAATCCGTGCGCGACTTCAGCAACAAGGTTCCGCGAGAAAGCATTGTCACTGGATGGCTTGCTTGCCCCCGTCCCCCAAACTATTCCAACCGATAGGAGTCCTTCCAGAGCGCTGCGAGCGGGCGCCCAGCTCTTCCCCAACCTCGGATCAGAGTAGTGAGACGTGCGTTCAGCCTATAACCCTTGATGTGCAACTGTCCACCGCCGCTACCATATGTAGACGGGGGAGAAGGGAGGATGAGGAGGTCCTCCTCCTCTTCCCCCTCCTCATCCAATTCCTTCTCCTCCTCCTCCTCGTCCTCCTCCTCCTCCCTCCCCATACCTATGGTAGTGGTGGTGGAGAATGGGCCCATCAACCCTTGAGGCCTTGAGAAGTCTCGCAAGCTGGGAGAGGATCCTGGAGGAGGGCCACGTCAGGAGCTGTTCGCACTTCGAGAACAACAGCGGCACCGAGTTGAGGCCTCTGCCACACACACACACGAGGGACGGAGCACACTCGAGCTGACCTATGCCTGCGCCCCAAGGGGGCTGCATGCCAGCCGCTCCAAACATCCGCTGCGTTGGTGGGCGGCAGGGCCTCCCGCTCGGTGGCTTCTTCGGCCAGGGCTGGCATGAGCTCATCGTGACGTGTCGATACTTGCTCTGAGGGGCCTGTTTTCCACCACCACCACCACCATAAGTTGGTGGTGAGAAGGAGGTGGAGGATGAGTAGGAGGAAGAAGAGGAGGAGGAGGAGGAGGACCCCCTACCCCTCCTACTTATGGTGGTGGTGGTGGTGGAGAACATGCCCACCATGCCCCCATTCTCGCACAGTTCTGTCCGTTATTTGGTAGGGCTGCGCCTCCGAGCTTGCGACCAGGGTGTCGTCATCCACCTCCTCCTCCTCCTCCTCATCTTCCACCCCCTTCAAGGGGTGGAGGAGGTGGAGGAATGACTGATGACGCTGGTGTTGGTGATGGTCATGGTGATGGTGATGGTGATGGTGGTGGCGACGGTGGTGGTGGTGGCGGTGGTGGTGATGGTGGTGGTGATGATGTTGATGACGATGACGGCGAGGAGGGGAGGACGAAGAGGAGAAAGAGGAGGAGGATGGGGAGGAGGAGGATGGGGAGGAGGAGGAGGAGGAGGAGGAGGAGGAGGAGGAGGAGGAGGAGGAGGAGGTAGGAGGGTGGGTAAGGAGGAGGATGTTGAGGATCCGAGGGGGAGGAGTGATGGAGTGGGAGCAGGATCGTACGAGTATTACCAGAGCTGGATCGGTAATCAGATGAATAAGACGGAGGGCAACGGTAAGAAGAATGGGGAGGAGGCGGAGGGGCATAGGAGGTGTGTGCAGGGGGACGGGCGGGAGGATGGCGGAGAGTGTGGGGGGAATGAGGAGGAAGTGAATGGAGAGAGAGGGAAATGCGCACAAAGGAGAAGAGTTAGGGGAGGGTTCTGGAGCCTGTAATCATTGAGCGCGGGAAGATCGAGTCCCTTCCTGGTTCCTGGGGGGGGCGCGGCTGGGCATACGGGGTCCAACGCCCAGCAGGCTCCGACTCGACTCTCAAGCAGCTGTAGCTCAGGCTCACGTTCGGGCAAGTCGGCAGACAGCAAGCCTGTCTCGAATCGTGCGTGATCTGGGTGCGCCGTTTGTAAAAGAGAAGGGCCGCTCGGGGAAAGCGCGCGGACTGCAACGGATACGCGTGAAGCAGGCCGCCTGTGAGATGATGCTGGCGCTTTGCCAGGGGTTCGCAAGGAAAATCCGCGAGACAAGTCCGCTGAAGTTTTCATTCGAGGGTTCTGGGCCATTCGCGGGAATGCAGTCGTGGGCTGCTTGTCAGAATCTTCGGAGGGGTATCTTGGGATACTTCCCGGCACGCTATGGGTGAGTTGCAACATGTTGTCTCTTGCAGAATAAACAGCAGCTCGCTCCGAATAGCCATTTGCCTGCAACAAGTTTCGCCATCGCGCCATCGCAACACTTTGTGTTGCGACGCTTGTAGCACCACCCAGAAGACCGTAACATGTGGCGCCTTTCGTCTCCTCTCCTTGAGGCCCCTCATGGGCATTACCTGCGTCGTCTTAGGGCTGCCTTGGGCCTCTGGGGCCATGTGGGAGTCATCTTGGGGCTCTTTTGTGCCGTCTTGCGGCTCTTTGGTGGTGTCCTGGTGCATGGGCCCTTCTTGGGCCGTCTTGGCGCCTCCTTGGAGTTGTCCTGTACCGTGTGAGGAGTCCCTTTTGGTGCGCCCATTGGGCTATTTCGGCCTCTCTTCGGCTTCTCCTAGGTCCTTCGCGAACCAGCCTGAGCCGAGAGACCTGGGAGATTCAACATATTCAAAATCCAAGTGGGCTCCAAGGGTGTTTGAATGTCTTTGGCCTTCTGGGATGGCCTCTTGGCCGGCTCTCTGGTTGGGGCCGCTTGGTGTCTTTGAAGGTAGGTTGTATCGGGACACGTGGGCGGCCTTGATGGTCTTCCTGGGCCGTCTCGGAAGCTGCGGAGAGCATGGAGAGCCCCAGGAAGGCGTCGGGTCGCCCAGGGACCCTCCGGGGGGGGGGGATACGTGCGGCTGACAGCGAGGGGGATGATCCACACACCACCCTACCAGACAGCACTTGGCACTCCAGCGGGCCTGCACGTGCTGGGGGGATACTGTGGCGGATATATTGCGTGCACACGTCGGTGTCGAGAGTTGTCACATGTCTAATGTTTCACGCGTTCTCGACACCGCATGCGCGCTCCGTTTGCCTCAATGCCTCTTGGTCTGTAGATCGGACAACGACAGGAACTGGGGGCCTGGCTTGAACCTGCCAGTGAAAGGATGCAAGTGTGAGACGTCTTCAAGGGCTTCTGCTGACCGTGTCTGCAGCAGGCGGGGCTGACATGGGACGCCGCGTGGAGGTTTGAGGCGGTGGTGGTGGTGGTGGTAGTGGCGGTGGTGGTGGTAGTGGTGGTAAGTGTCGCTGCGTCCCCGCCGTCGCCGACGCCAGCGTCGGCGCTGCTGGCCGCCGCCAGCGCCGGCGCGAGGGGGCGGGGGGGGGGTTGAACCCCCCTTCCCCCCCGGCGCCAGGAATGGGGGGGGGGTTGAACCCTTCCCCCCCCCCCCTGGGCTGCCTCTGGTCATCGTCGCTGCGTCCCCACCGTGGGCGCTGCTGGCGGCCGCCAGCGCCGGCGCCGGTGCCGAGGGGGGGAGGGGAGGGGGGTTTGAACCCCCCCGCCCCCCTTGGGAGAGGGGGGGGGGGGGGTCCGGAGGGGGGGGGGGTTCGGGGGAGAGGGGAGGGAGTCCCCTTGGTTTTGGTCGACGGCGCCGAGTGTTGGGGGGGGGGTCCACCCCCCGGTTCGAAACGCGCCGCCGAATGTTCCCCAGGCAAGCGCCCGTGAAACGCGTTCTCTCGTATATCGATGAGTCTGGCCCGACCGCAATAGGGGGACACATTCACATTGCATAGGCGCATTGCGTGGCATTGCTTGGTGTCTTGGCATTGTTTTGCATTGCTTTGAATTGCTTTGTATCGCCTTGCGTCGCTAGGCATTGCTTGGCACTTCTTTACTGGGCAGTGGTTGGCATTTCTTGACATGTGTTGGCGTTGCTTGGTGTTGCTTCGGGTTGCTTGGCGTTGCTCTGCTGTGCTGGGCATTGCTTGGCCTTGCTTGGCAGTGATTGGCATTGCCCGGCATTGCAAGGACTGATGAACCCAAGGAGCAGGACTGGGTAACCCGAGGGATTAGACCAGGGAGCCCGAGAAAGGAAGGCAAGGAACACAACGAGAAAACTGAAGAGGGACCAGGGACCCGGGAACCTCCTCCTCCTCCTCCTCCTCCTCCTCCTCCGCCTCCTCCTCCTCCTCCTCCCCCTCCTCCTCCCCAAAGAACAAGACCGGGGAACCGTTGCCAACGCCTGAAGGGGTCCAAGACCAGGGAATCGGGCACCGCTGGGACCGCCTTTGAATTGACACCCCGCACCCAGTAGTCCAGCTCTTTCTCAAAACCAATGCGATCCTGTTAGGCACAACCTCATTGGGTAGAACAACTCGCATCTCTTCTTCGGCGACACTGCCTGGAGGCCGGGCGGAAGCAGCACTGGAGTGGCTCCGCCAGCAGATGCAACACTTGCCCCCGCCAAGCGATGCCAACATTGTCGGGTTCAGAGTTTGGGGAGCGGGCCTCATAGTTCAGATAGACGGGCTGCCGAAGGGCGAGCCAGTAGGTGCACAGCGCTCTGGGGCGCCGTGTCCGGGGAATGCGCCGCTGGCAGCTGGAGGTGCTACACGGTCGTCGACTATTTGGGCATACCCATGCCGAGGACCCTGCATACCAGCGAGGCCTTCCGTTGCGCCCGCCAAGAAAGCCAAGGGAGATGGGCGTTCAGAACGAGGTTGTGATCCGCAGTCAGAGGAGCAAGAGGTCATAATAATGATGCTGTCCAATATTTTCAAGATTTCATGTATTTCAAAGGTTTCTGAATGACCAGACGGGCTGCAGAAACGAGGGCCGTTAGATATTCTGGAAATCCTTGAACACATCCTGAGCGAATCCTACCATGACATCATCCTCGTTCCTAACTGCTGTACTGACTCAGGAACTCGCTGTCTCAGACTGGGCCTTGAATGCTCAGGCGCCTTCGGCAGGTTCCGCCACCGCGCCACCGCAGCACTCCGTGCGGCGACTGCGCGAGGGGGGCGGCCGTCTAAAAAGGCTGAGGGCTTCTCAGAAGCCACCCCCTCCCCGTGTGGGCGGAAAACATATCGTTATCCGCGGCCTGGCGGGCCGGACCCTGGAGCCGCGACCCCGTGGAGCAGTGGCGCTTTTTCGCGAAATTGCCCCGCGCGGAACGGTTCTGTTGGACCGCGTATCCGCGGGATCGCGCCCCAGGATCCAGACCGCGAGGGCAAGGACACGGATGTCAAGCAGTGGCGAGGCGTCCTGGCTCCCCTATAGGCCTACCAAAGAATGTTATGATAACCGTTTGTGGTTTCAACGATATGTCCTTAGAACATTTCTGGTTGGGACTGTCTTGTTCCAACACATCGGGTTTATGTTCTAAGAATATTGTTTTTGTTGTTCGAACGTCTTTGGGTTCTCAAGAACATGTCGTGGTAGGCTTATAGGAATGCTGGGACGGTCCGTCCCTGCTCAAGGATGTGTTCGCCGCTCGTAATCCCCCCTCGCGCCACCCCGCCGTGCGTGTCGCAGAGGGGGGGGGGGGGGCCGGCGTGCCGCAGCTTCTCTCGCTCGCAGGCCCTAGGCGGCCGAGCTCTCCCGAGCCGGCGGCGGCGCCGTGCCCAAACTGGTCTCGTGGCATGGGTGGCCTGGTGTGTGGTGGTCGTTTTGTCGGGATAAACCAGTGGCGAAGCCCCTTGGCTTGGCCATAGGGCCACGAGCATGTGTCCTGAGGACCTATAACTGTTTGTGTGAAGTGATGCTGTGAGCATCTCTGGCTGGTACATGCTTGTTTCGAGGTGTTGGTGCGTGTCCTAAGAGCATGGCTTTCGTCATGAGCACATTGTCGTTCCATGAGCATTTCGTGGCAGGTCTACAGTACACCCGGACGGTCGGTCCGTGCTCAAAAGAAGCCTGCCAGGGGTTCACAGACGGATAGATTAGAGGGGTTGTGGGAGAGTGAGGGAGGGCGTGAAGGAGGAGCAGGGATCTTCCTGGGTGTCGCCATGCCCCACGTGCGATCAGATCTGCCGACATGTGTCGCTTCTCGTGCATCCTCACCAGCCGCTCCAGGAATGATTCCAAGCCGATCAGGTGGCGTTCATAACACTGGGGCGAAGATCAGGGAAGCGAAGACAGCGAAGACAGAAGGGATCGCCACAAGCAGGCCGTGAATACAGCGTGGGTACGGTAAGATCAGCATCATTGCTCTACTCTCTATCAGCGAGGCCCAGCATAGTTTAGCTTGGCCTCGTCTCTCATGGGCTGGGTTCAGAGCACCTCACCATCATGTCACGTACGCGAGCCTAGGTTGGCTGTGCGTTGCTAGAAGTGTGTCAGGATAGTTTGATTTAGCCTAGCGTTGCTGGGCTATGCCTAGCCTGGTTCGGCTTGGCTTGGCTTGGCGTGGGTTCGCTTTACTGCTTGCAAGTGTGCTCAGCTTAACCCAAATAGCTTTGCTTAGTTGAGCTCGGCCCCGCTGAGCTGAGCTGTGCTTGTCTTCGTCACAGGCGGCTTAACTCTAGCTCTCACGCTGGATCTCAAACTTGCCCAGTTTGGGATCTCATGGATCGTCGGGAGGGGTGCCCTTCTCTTTTTGGAAGCCTTTTGGGCTCGGCCTGTTAGTATTAAACAGCGCTCCTTATTCCTAACATGAACGTGGTTCTCTTCGGCTTCTGCCTGGAACTTCCGAGTCTCTTTGGGGCCCCACTGGCCTTCCCAAGATCCTCGTCGGCCGTCTTGGAGCGATAATTCGGTCCCAGAGGCACATCGGAAGGCGATCAGGCGAAACGAATCCTGTTCAGATCATAATATTAGAGTTTGTGTTTGAATGACCTCACCTCGGCCTGTCGGGAGCCTGCTCAGGGTCGTCCCGTTGCCTCATGGAACCATTCCTGAGACCATCTTGGGATAGATTGGTCATCAAGATTCCCGGGGAGGAGACAGGAGGAAGGATAAGCTTCATTTCGAACGGAACATTGATGTTGTGGTGGAGTTTGTAGTTGGCGGTTTGATGACCTACGTCTAAAGCCCAGAGGGTTGGCGGGCTTCTGCTCATGGCTATTCTCTGGGCTCTTCGAGTCTTGGAGGCCGGCTGCCACTGCGTCGATCATTGAGGACGGCCCCCTCAAGGAAGGTCCCTCTTACGCTGTGACTCAGCTTCTCTTCAGCAGGCAGTTTTGCTCGAGATGTTTTGCCTGAAGCGGGCCCGATTGTCCGAGAAGTACACCCCACATCATCATCGTCGTCATCATCACACCATTAGTTACCACTCATCATCATCACTATCATCCCATCATGGCCATCGGTCACCATGGTCATCACAACATAGTGTTTTCACATTCGCCATCACCACGCAATCATCATTATCATCATCCTCATCCTCCTCCTCCTAATCATCATCATCACCACACCACGTTTTCGCACGCACTCACGCACTCACAAATTCATGTTCAGGAAGTCTGTAGCGGCAGTCTCGTGTGTGAGTGAATTGCGCGGCAGTCTCAGGCGAAAGTCCCTCTCCTATGGGGCCCGCAGCTCATGTTATTATTCCTAGCGGGGCATCGGGAACTGGAGTTTTCCATCACTTTTGGTTTGTCCATGTTGAAGTATGGAGAAAGTCTCAGGCGGGAGCCTCGTCTGTGAGTGAATTGTGAGGAAATCTTAGGCGGGAGCCCCCTCACAATGGGGCTCGCAGTTCATGTTACGAACACGAGCGGGCCATCGGACCCTTGTAACAGTCGTCACTGTGGGTTTCCTGTTTAGCTGGAGTTTAAAGGAAATCTCGAGCGGGAGATCCGTCTGTGATTGAATGGCGTGGAAATCTTCGGCGATAGTCCCGTTCCCATAAGGCCCGCAGTCCATGTTGTTAAGCCGAGCGGGTCATGGGAAACCTTGTAACCGTCCTCATGTTTGGTTGTATTAAGCCGGGTCATGGAGAATGTGCCGAGCCAGAGCATCGTCGATGAGTGAATTCCGAGGAAGTCTCATGCGGTAACCCTTCGCTCTGGGGCCCGCAGCTCATAGTATTGATCCGAGCGGATCATCGGAAGCTTGTAATGGTCGTTGTTGTTGGTTTCAAGACTGAGTACGGTGGAAGTTTCAAGCAGGAGTGTCGTCTGTGAGTGAATGACAACGGATTCCCGGCGGGAGCCAAGCGGTCTGTTCGCTAATGTAAAAGAATCGCGAGGAAGTTTTGAGCGGAAGCTTCAAAGGTGCAGGTGGCGGACAGCAAATGCCGACAGGCTGCGAAGAACATGTCTCGCAACACTGCAGTGGCCAGAGACTTGCTACAGGAAGCCGAAAGCGCTGACGACGACGGTGAATCCGAGGCGCGGGCGAGGAGTTTGCCCATGTGCAAGCCCAACGAGCAAGAGTTCACGTGGCAGCGGTCGTGGCCGCACGTCGCGCGCCGCTTGGAGCTCACCCTGACGGACCCCTCCTACCTGACCTCCACGCTGCCATATGGGCAGACGCTTCGCAAGGGCGGCACCATCGACGGCGCCAGGGATGAGGATGCTGGTCACATGGCCATGTCGGACGAGCAGTGGTGGCTGCACGTCTACGCCATGTTCCCCCGCGCCACGTGCACGCGGAACATGCTGGTCCTGTGGCCGCCCACGCGAGAGTTCCTGCAGCGCGGGCCGCCGGTCTCCCTGTGGAAGGCGCCCAGGGAGTTCGACAAAGAGCGGAGAGTTCCAGGGCTGAGCCTGAGGCGGAGCAGCTCGCGGCAGCGCTGGGTTTCGCGCGCCATTCGGCCTGAGAGCGGCCGCGACGAATTCGCGATTTGCACGGTTGTCCCAACGGCTTGCTCCCGCCCCCAAGCAGCTCGCAGAGTTGTCCCTGAGGCTTGGCCCGCAGGGTTGCCCCAGCGGCGTCGTGATCTGGCAGTCGGAGAGCGCGCCCATGCTGGCCGTAGCGACAACGGCGCCGATGAACACCGATATGCGTGCCCTTGCTAGAAAGGCGGGGAAAGAGCTGGATGGGGTGAAAGAGGCAGAGGGGGTGAGGAGGAGGCAGAACAGGGGGCGGAACGAGAG
>CAUYUJ010014405.1:710928-833428 GCA_963575745.1 Prorocentrum cordatum | reverse complement strand
AAAACCAATAAATCCAACAAGCCAATAAAACTAATAGAACGAATAAACCGAGTAAAACGAATACGCTGAATAAAACCAATGTGACACATAAAACACATAAAACAAATGAAGCGCAGAAAACACATAAACAACCGCAAGTGAGGGTCCCGTGGCCCGGTTTCGGGCCCCGGGACCCTCACATTTCGATCCGGCCCGAACAATGGCGCAGAAAGATGGGGTCCAGGGCTCCGTGATTTAATTTATATTTTCGCATATATACATATATATATATATATATATATATATATATATCCCCACATTTCAATGTTTAAGCAAGAAGAATAGAGGAGGGACGCCGAACCGCAACGTTCGGCTCAAGCGACAGCCCACGCCTTTCCATGGAACTCCTAGAACAGGGACTCTTCGAGATAATCCGAGGGGTGGGGATAGGCGCAGCTGTGCGCGCGGCAGGGCACGGGTGCCCAAACTGCGCCTGCCAGTGCCCGACCTGCAGCTGTGCCTTCAGCTGCCCTGCGTGCCCCACCGTGCACTGCGGGCCGCACTACTCGTGCGGGTGGATTGTGCTGCCCGTGTGCGTGGCCGTGGGCTTCGCGGTCGCCCAGCTGCCCGGCGCCTGGCAGTTAGGCCGCTCGAGGAGCTCGCCGAGCTGCCGTGCCAGTGCCGCATCGGGTGCGTGTGCAGCGATCAGGTCGCCCGAGGACGCCGCCCAGGGGCTGGATCTACAGCGCGAGGCTCAGGAACAGCTTCGGCAGGTGAGAGCTCGTCACTTGCGGTAAGATCGTTCCCATGGCGGTGAATGGCCTGGAGATTGCAGGCCTCGCAGAGGGGGACTTCTACCTGGTGCGCTATTAGGTGCCGGGGCCGCCTCTCTGGCATGAACGGTTGTGCGTCTACCTGCCTCAGCAGGCCGGCGCGGTGTGTGCTTGCTACACGCCAGACGGGGACAGCTACGAAGAGGACCTCGGGGCTGGCCGCGACGCCGCAGAGTGGTGCTTCCTGCCAGGCGGAGCTCAGGGAGGAGCGGCGCCGGCTGGGGCAGGAGGTGCTGGTGCTCGCCTGTACCGCTTCCGCGCCATCCCGCTGGCCGCGGAGCTGGGCCAGGCGCGTGATCGAGCTGCTCAGCGGGCTGGTGCCGCCGCGCCGGGGGTGCCACTGGCGCCGAACACGGTCGGTCGTGCGGGCGCACCACCCGCTGGGGTCGGCATGCCAGGCGTGGCGCCGGTTGCCGCCGCCGCGGCCGCTGCGGCCGGAGGTGCCGCCGCGGCTGGTGCTCCTGGGGCCCTCGCGCCGGTGCCCGCGGATGCTGGCGTCGGAGGCGGGCTTGGGGCTCTCGCCGCGGTGCTGGGACCAGCTGGTGGCGTCGTGGCGCCGGGTGCTGGCCCTGGTGGCGCCCTGGTGGGGGCCGCCCCTGCGGTGCCGCTCGCGCCGATCGCCCCCGTGGCGGGCGCCCTGGTGGCCGGCCTGGCGCCTGGCCCAGTGGCGCCGCCTGCGCCGCCGCCAGCTGGAGGTGGAGCTGGCGTGGTCTCCGACCTGAGGGTGCACCCCATCGTGGTGGACACCATGGCTAGGCGACATCGTGCTTTCGCGGAGGCGCTGCCCATGCTGACGGAGACGCCCTGGGCCGACTGGCCGGTCAGAAGCCCTCGGACTCTGAAGTGGGTCTGCCACTTCCTAGCGGGCAACGGCGGCAGTCCCATCTCGCGCCATCATCGGTGGAAGACCGATTGCAGGCTGACAAACGAGGGCGGTGTCGAGGAGCACCTGCGAATCTGTACCGCCCTCGAGAATGCCGTTTGCTTCGACCAGCTAAATGTGACCGAGATGGCCAGCTTCGAACTTCTCGGCAGGAGCTTGCAGATCATCGAGGAGCAGTATCGTGAGAGGACCACAGGCGCCGCGGACCCCGTGCGCATGGATCAGCACCTGTACCTTGGGACGGAGCTGGTGCGCGGCAACTGCTGCGTGTGCCCGGCGCTGCAGGCATGGGTCAGCCAGGAGCTGGCTCAGGAGCACGCGATCCTGAAGGAGAGGAGGAAGGCCCGTGAAGAACGCGCCGCCGCCCAGAC
Organism: Prorocentrum cordatum; assembly: GCA_963575745.1. Classification (NCBI taxonomy): domain Eukaryota; class Dinophyceae; order Prorocentrales; family Prorocentraceae; genus Prorocentrum; species Prorocentrum cordatum. The sequence continues at coordinate 831,362 of CAUYUJ010014405.1, read as the reverse complement.
TGCCACGAAGGCCAAGGCTAAGGCCAAGGGTGGCAGAGACGGCGGCGGCGACGATGGTTAGGCGGGCTGCCGGCGGCGAGGACAGGGCCACCCCCGCCGGCCTTTTCAGGCCCCCGCCCGGGCTTCGCCACCCCGGCGCTGCTTTTGTTGGCGATGCACGCGACTCCTCCTCGGCTGGACCACTCCCTGATCCTCGGCAACGTGACCTGTTCCCGCTGCCGCCGCTGACGCTCCGCTGCGGCGCTGGAGGGTCCGGGCCTGGCTGCAGCCGCGTCGTTGGCAGGCGACGCCAGGGGAGTTCCAAGACGATCGATTGGGCGAACAGCTGCATCGACTCCCTCAACTCTGCCGATGGGTTCGCGAAGTCGGAGCAGCCGTCATCAGCTGGCAACGCTGGTCAGCGCGCGGCGCTGGCCCACATCGAGTCGCAGTTCTTGCAATTGGGTGGGCCTCCTGCGGACTCACCCGGAGGCGCGGGAGCCCTCGCCGAGCTCTGCGCCGCTGGCGGCCCGTGCCACTCGGAGCCTTCCAGCACTCGCCCCTACGCCAAGGGAAACGTCTCCCTGCCCGCTGGCGCTGGCAAGCCCGTGCCGTTGCTGGACTTGCTCGCCGAGGGCGACCGCAAGTGGCTGGGGCCCTCCTGTGGCGGTCTGCTCAGACCGGAGAGCGAGGCCCTCTCGCTCGTGGCGGGGGCCTGTCCGCGCGGCCCCTACACGGATAGGGCACTGACGGGCAGGCCGTTCTGTTACGTTGACTTTTTAAGAGACCTCGCTCAGAGGAACATGATTTCTTCCAGGCGCTCTTGCACAGCTCGCGCCAGGGTGGGAATCTTCTTCGTAGCTGAGAAGTCAGGAGCTTTGCGTTTGATCTTCGATACCAGGCAAGTAAACTGTTTTTTTTTTGTTCGGGGCCTTTTTCCCACGAGACCCCCCGCCTCTTCAGCCCTCAGTTCCGTCGAGCCGGGTTCCGAGGGCATGTGCGTCTCCGGCGGGGACATCGACAACTGCTTCTACCGCATTGGCCTACCCAGCGAGCTGTGTGAGTACTTTCCTCTGCCCGACACCGCTGCGGGGCATCTCGGGCTGTCCACGTGCGAGGGGCACGCGGTGAGCCCCAGAGATCCGCTCACGCCGGTGCTCACGGTGCTTCCCATGGGTTGGTCGTGGGCTATGCATCTCGTTCAGACTGTGCTCGTCAACAGCTTGGTGGTGTCTGGGTTCCCTCAGCCTCAGATGATCCTTGACGGGGGGCCCGGTAAGGAGTTGAAGGATGAGGAGTCGTGCGTCGTTTTTCGTGTTCAGCCGCTCGGCTTCGAGGGCCCAGGCGGGCCGTGACGCCATCGCTAACCACCTCGCAACTTTGGGGCTCCTGGTCCACGATGTCGGACGCGTCCAGGGACGCCGAGTTCTTGGGGGTCGAGCTCGTGGGCGGTCGGAGACTCTCGGTTCGGTGTCATAACGTATGGCGACTCAGACGGGCTCTGGATATCGTCATTCGGAAGCGGGTGGCTAGTGGGAAGTTGGTGGAGATCCTCTTGGGGCATCTTACGTGGGCCGGTCTCGTTCGTCGCGAGTGTCTTGCTCTGTTCTCAGATGTGTGCGCTTTCCAGCACAGTGCAGGCCCCAGGCCGACTCGACTTTGGCCGGGGGTGTTGCGCGAGCTGAGCTGGATCAGAGGTATGCTGCCGCTCCTTGCTGCCGACCTGTCGGCGCCGTGGAGCCCGCAAGTTCTGGCGTCGGACGCCTCCGACTATGGGCTCGGTATCTGTTCGCGCCTGCTGGACCCGGACACCGCGGGGGCGATTGGGCGTTGTTCGGAAAGGTGGCGCTTCACAGTGGAAGGCTATGCACGTGCTAGACACTCTGCCCTTCACGGACCTCCCCCTCCTCCTCCTGTGGTTGATAATTCGACTCCTACATTGATGACTAGTAACATTGACGATTGAAATTGACTCCTAGTTGAGATCTCCTCCTTGATTGACTAGTACTCCTAGTTTGACTCCTACATTGAGATCTCCGTGAACCCTGAGGCTAACCTCCCGGACCTGCCCCCCCAAGGCCTCGGTGGACCCCATTTACATCCTACAGTGGGCTAGGGCCTTCAACGAGGTCCCCGAGTGGATCTTCAAGGCGGAGTCTTGGTCTACCATCTTGGCTGCTAGGGTTTTGGGCGAAACTAACATCCTTTGTCTGGAGGGCGACGCTTTGCTGCTTGCTGTGAAACACCTGCTCCGAAGCCGTAGCAACTTTGGCACCCGCTGTCTCGTGTTTGTGGACAATCTTCCTTCGGCCCTCGCCATGGCAAAGGGCAGAGCGAACGCCGTCCATCTCCAACGCGTACTTCGCAAGCTTTGTTGTCTCAGTCTTTGTTCGGGTACCAGATTTGTCAGCAGGTGGACCCCTTCAGAATGGAACGTCGCTGATGTCCCGTCCCGTGGCCATTTGGGCTGGTTCTCAGGCGGCCACGTGCCCTCTATGCCCCGCTTCCCGCGAGAGGCGCACGGTCAGGGCCCTGCGGCGGCCGAGCGCGGCCCCTCTGCCCCAGGCTCGCCTGCTGCGCTGCCGTGCGCCCGCGGCGCTGGCGGTGGAGAGGAGCCGCGCGGCTCGCGAGGCGGTCGCGGCGCAACCGAGCCGCGGCGGGCTGGGCGCGCTGGAGCGGCTTGCGATCCGGCCTGCCGCGGAAGGCCTGTACGCCTCGGTGCTGAAGCGCTTCGTGGACTGCTGCCTGCAGGAGGGCCTCTCGTGGACGGGCACCGGCTCCCTGGACGCGGCGCTCGTGTCCTTCCTCGACCACCTCTGGGACGAGTCGGTGCTGCTGGACATGGGCCCCTGGGTCCTGAGGCCGCCGGCTGCCCTGAAGGGCTCGCTCGCCCCCGACGCGCTGCTCTGCGACCTGTGCCCGGCGGGCCTGAAGGCGGGCTTCGGGGGCGCCGCGCTGCAGCTCGGCCTGGCCCCTGCGCGGCCGAGCCTGTGCCAGCTGCGGCACGGCGGCGCCTCCGAGGACCTGGGTCTACAACGCAGACCACTGGCCGCCGTGCTAAGACGAGGCCGTTGGCGGAGCGAGTTTTCGCTCCGCTGGTGCAGCAAGGAGTTAATGATACTGGCCATCCTCAACCTCGCGAGCTCCAAGGTGGCGTCCTTCGGCCAGCCGGGGGAGGGCAACCTCGAAGCTGCCTTGCTGCACGGTCCTGCCGACCCCAGGAGTCGCACCGCGCGGGGGCCCGCAGCGGACGCCCTGCCCCTCAGGGGTGCGCCAGTGCCTCTCGCGAAGGGCTCGACCGCACGGGCAGGCGGGCAGCCTCTGCTGAAGCGGCCGCGCCGTTGACCGCCTCCGACGGCGATGTCACGCGGCACCTGCGCCGCCGCTTTGCTGCCGAGATCCAGCGACCAGGCCGGCAGAAACGCATCCTGCGCCACCGCTGCTTCCTAGAGCTCTTCGGTGGGTCAGGCTCTCTGGCTCAGGCTTTCAGGCGGCGAGGCGGCGCCGCCCTCTCCCTGGGCTGGGCCCACGGTGCCGTTGAGGATCATTTACGGCCAGCCTTTCTCAGAGTCGTCCAAGGTTGGATTACCTCTAATGCGCTGTATGGTGTATTATTGGGAACGCCTTGCACGTCCTGGTCTCGGGCTCTCCGGATTGGTCTTCGTACCTCTCGTGGGCCCATGGGCACGCCTGACCTGTCCGAACGCCACCAGCGCATGGTTGACATCGGCAACGCGTCTCTGACCTTCGCAGTTGCCATCATTCACCTTTGTCGTAAGCATGGCATTCCTGTTGGCTTGGAGAATCCTCGCTCCTCAATCCTGCGGCTCGCGCCGCCGCCTGCCTCTCTCCTCAGCGCCGAGGACTGTCGGATCCACCATTTCGACCAATGTGCGTTTGGTTCCTCTTGGAAGAAGGCTACTACCGTGGCGCTGTGGGGCGCTGGTCTCTGTGATGATCTTTGTCGGGGTTGCGGTGGCCGCCAAGGAATTTGCGGACGCACCGGGCGCCCGCGCGTGATCCTTGTAGGTCGAGATTCCGGGGCCTCTGCAAAGCGCACGGCCCTCGCGGCCGCATGCCCCAAGAAAATGGCTGCTGTTGTGGCCCAGCACCTGCTTGAGGTTGCCCAGGACCTCGAGTCCTCCAAGTCGTTCGGAAAGGCGTGGGAGGTGGCGGCCTGACGGCCATTTCACCACTCGGGAGATTGGGGACGGGCTTGGCGTCCAGATCGCCAGCCTGCTGGCCTCTTCTCTTGCCGGCGGTCGAACAGCGTCGACTTCGCAATCGCCGCAGTGTCTCGATAAAGAAAAGGGTTGGGGCCCAAAGTGAACCTCGCACCATAGCTTGTAGTCCTTGGGGTGTCTCGTTGGGCCCCGAGCTTTCTCAGTCTCCAGCCTGGCGTCGAGGGGCGTTTCTGGCGCCCCCCACATTTCAATGTTTAAGCAAGAAGAATAGAGGAGGGACGCCGAACCGCAACGTTCGGCTCAAGCGACCCGACCCTCCCACCCTAATTCGGATTATGTTTCTCAGTTGGGGGTTCGGCGTCCAGATCGCCAGCCTGCTGGCCTTTTCTCTTGCCGGTGGTCGAACAGCGTCGACTTCGCCATCGCCGCAGTGTCTCGATAAAAAAGGGTTGGGGCCCAAAGTGAACCTCGCACCATAGCTTGTAGTCCTTGGGGTGTCTCGTTGGGTCCCGAGCTTTCTCAGTCTCCAGCCTGGCGTCGAGGAGCGTTTCTGGTGCTATATATATATATGTGTGTGTGTGTGTGTGTGTGTGTGTGTGTGTGCGTGTGTGTGTGTGTTTATGCATCTATGCATGCGTATCGGAGGTGAGGGGTGAGATCGAAGTGGAACGGAGAGCCCTACCGGGATATCGGTTTCGGTTTCGTGTTCGTGCGTGCCGCGCGCGCGGGCGAGGCGAAGCCGCGTGGGCGGGCGAGAAATAAGTCTCCTGTAGCTGAGGCGCGGACAGACCAGAAGTCTCCGTTCTAGCAACCGGTGCCCCGCGGTGTCCCGCCGGTGCCCCGCTCGGGGGCCAGTGGCGCGCGGTGTCCCGCCAGTGTCCCGCCGGTGTCCCGTCGGTGTCCCGATGATGATGGTGATGATGATGATGTTGATGATGTTGACGATGATGCTGATGATGGCGATGGTGGTGATGATGATGGTGTCCCGGTGATGATGATGTTGATGATGATGATAATGATGATGATGTTGACGATGATGATGATGATGATGGTGGTGATGGTGATGGTGCCCCGATGATGGTGATGATGTTGGTGAATATGATGTTGCTGATGGTGATTATGGTGCCCCGATGCGAATGATGATGATGATGATGATATTGGTGATCGTGATGACGTTGATGATGACCAAATGATCTAATGATGATGAAGATGATGATGGTGTCCCGATGATGATGATTATGATGCTGTTGATGCTGATGATGATGATGGTGTCCTGATGATGATGGTGATATTGATGATGATGACTATGATGGTGTCCCAATGATGCTGATGTTGATGATGAGGATGATGATGAGGTGATAGTGATGATTTTGATGATGGTGGCCCAATGATGGTGATGATGCTGATGTTGTTGATGATGATGGTGATGGTGTCCCGATGATGTTGATGATGATGGTGATGATGATGGTGGCGATAATGATGGTCTTCTGATGATGATGATGATGATGATGATGACGATGTTGATGACCATGATGATGCTAATGATGATGATGGTGTCCCGATGATGATGATTCGGATGATGTTGTTCATTCTCATGATGATGAGGTGATGATGGTGGTGTTCCGATAATGATGATGACGGTGTCCCGATGATGCTGATGATGTTGATGATGTTGGTGATTGTGACGATGATGGTGTCCCGATGATGATGCTGATGGTTCGGATAATGATGTTGACGGTGATGGTGATGAGGTGGTGATGATGGTGGTGTACCGATGATGATGATGATGTTGATGATGATGATGATGTTGATGATGTTGACGATGATGATGATTATGGTGATGGTGGTGATGATGATGGTGTACCGATGATGATGATGTTGCTGATGATGATGATGTTGATGACGTTGATGACGATGATGACGATGATGCTGATGATGACGTTGATTGCGATGTCGATTGTGGTATCGAAAGCGAGATCGATAGTCAGACCGTATGCGAGATCGATCGTGATACCGAGTGTGAAATCGATTGTGAGATCGATTGTGAGATCGATAGTCAGATCGATTGTGAAATCGACCGAATGAAATAGATCGAGTGATATTGATTGTGAGATCGATCGAGTGAGATCGATCGAGCGAGACCGATAATGATACCGATAGCGAGATCGATAGTGAGACCGGTCGAGTGAGACGTTGGTTCCTCCCCCCCCGAACTTCCTTATCACCCGAAGGGTGGTCGTATAGGTATATAATGATTTTGCATTTTCTGCCACAGCATATCTGAAGGAACCAGACTCGGTGGTTTGGAGACGTTGCTGTCTCGGCCAGGGGGCTCGCGCGATGCTTCAAAAACTCATATTTTCACCTCGCGGGGGACTGGGCAGTTCCGTGCTATCAGAACTAGCGATCAGAGCATCTTCGCTTTCAAGTCGTTGAGCTCTGAGAACTACTTTAACTTTGTGAATTGCTTCAATTTGCGGGCGAGAGCATTTTTTCAGCTACTTGAGCCTAATCCGCGAAGTCTGATGGCTCCCACAACGGGGTCAGCGGATCTTCGCGATGATGAACGTCATCACTTCGCAGTTCGTGGACCAAACGTTGGAAGCGTCAGCGCAAGACCGCCGGGAGAGCATGGTCTCCAACCTCATGGACGCTTTCAGCAAGACAGGTGGTGGCGGCGGGATGGTGTCTGAAGACGGTTTCATGTCAAACCTGCAACACCCCTCCATGAAGAGCTTTCTGAAAGATTTGTACAAGCGGGAGGATGTAAGCCGCGACGAGATCAAGAAATCGCGGTTGTTCGAGATGCTTGACGACGATGGTTCTGGCCAGATCACCAGAGAGGAGCTCGTCCTGGGATGCGTGAGGCTGACAGGCAGCGCTACCTCGCTGGACCTTGCCGTGCTCAAGCTCGACGTGGAGTGCTTACGGAGAGACCTCGAGACCATACTCAAAATGCACAGGGCCGAGGGTAGGCTGCGCAAAGTCCCCAGGACCAGGACCAAGGAGACCAAGTCCTGAGGAAATCCGCTGAGATGCGAAATGTGACCAGCCTGTTTCGAGGGCAGAGGGCTCGCTCCCAGACTGCGCCAGCGATGTCCACGTGCTTCGCCGTGTTAATGGTTCTGAAAACGCAGCAGTCCCGTGGAGGTCTTGTGCAGGGGGGGGGGCATTGTGCGCCTTGTGCAGGGCTCTTGTGAATGCCTTCGGGACTGGATCCGCGCGCCCGTGCTTACGCAGGGGAAGGGGGAGGCGCAGAATAGCCACCATGGACACCGTCGCCTTTCACAAGACCTCTAGTGTGCTTTGTGCGCAGGAACTCTTCGCTGCAGCACTCCTTGTATTGAAGCTCGTAGTCCGCTCCCTAGTCCACTCGTTAGGGAGAATAATGATCAGAGTGAGGGGGCCGAACGGTCGTTCACTGTCCCTGGGTGCGTGGCTGCAGTGGGGATCCACGGCGAGGATTCTTGTTGTTTCCCACATCCCAAGTGGGGTCCTTATTTTCTCTGCACACCCTCCGCGCAGGATCTCTCCTGCTCCTCCTCCTCCTCCTCCTCCTCCTCCTCCTCCTCCTCCCTCTCCTCTCCTCCTCCATCCCTCTCCTCTCCTTCCCCTGGCGTCCTGCACCGTGGAGAGGCACAGCAGCAGGCCTGGGATGAGGCGCGATGCCTCGGTGTTCTCCTTCAGGTTCCAGAGGAGCTTCTTGTAAGCCTTGTTGTACGCATCCGCCAGGCGGAAGTGCTTCACTTCTTTCTGAATGATCGGCCATGCTCTCTCGATGCCCATCTGCTGGTATGTCTGGAGATAGTCCTCGATGGTCTTGGCCAGGGCCGTGTGCTGGTCCTTCAGGGTGGGATGATTCCGGAGAGTATCGTACACCCACTTGCCCATGGCTGGCCATGCCACCACATATGGAGGACCAATCTTCCGAGATATAGCCTCTTTCTGCAACCCCTCGTCCCGGAGCTTCTCCAATGAGTCTGAATGCGACTTGGTCCCCGTTTTCATAGACTTGCGTAGCTCGCACTCTGCGGGGAGCAACCAACACGTCAGAAGGATGCGAAAGCATAACGAAGTTTGCGCAGTATCAATCGGAGCCAAGGCTTCTGTGAGGGCCGGCGGGTGAGCGCATGATTTGTCTCTGACCGCGATTGGCCCCTCTGCAGTGTTGCTCACCGCCTGGAATGCACGTTGGCTATCGTACTCATGCACGTTGGCTATCGTACTCATTATCTTCTTCACTCGGGCTGGAGGGCCCGTGCCGGAAGATGTTCAGATTAGATAGACATGTTACTTCAATTTCCCCCGCCTACGTGGCCATGTTGGCTCAAGGCCAAATGCTTACTCACAAATTTGTGACTTCTCGTCCTCGACTGTGCCGTCCTGCGATCCCCTGTATCAGGTTGGGTTGCGGCAGCCATGGCGGCGTCCTTGGCAGAGACGGCACTCCCGAGTCAGGAAGAGATCATCACGCTTGGGCTGGCCACGGCAGTGGGGCCCATCGCCGCCTGGGCCGGCCTCGCGGAGGAGTCCATGGCGCAGTTGTCCGAGGTCTTGGGGTTCAGCTCTGTGCAGGACTTCAAGCAGGCACCGCCGCGCCTGCTGGCTGCGTGCCCGCCGGATGCATTCGAGGAGGCGCTCAAGGAGATGGGCGCCTCGTTCCTCTCCAAGACTGGCGCGCGCCTTATCTACAAGGTTGCGGTGGCGCTGTGCACGGCCAAGGTCTCTTCGGAGGCCAGGCCGACCGAGGGGGCGACGACCATCAACGCGAAGAAGAAGCTGAAGCTCGCGCACCTCATCGACAGCACGGACGACACGGAGATCAATGCGCCCGAGACGGACCAGGTGACACAATGGTTCGAGAACTACGCGGAGCTCAGGCACGGGGAGCCGCTCGAGCACCACGAGCCGACCCCGGACCAGATCGCAGCGCTCCACACCCGCGTTGTGGAGCTGAAGGCGGAGCCGTACGCGGACTTCTCGCTGCTCACCCCCTACGGCCGCCGCGTGGCCAAGATCCTCCGCCACCGGAGCTGGTTCCTCCAGGAGGACGGCTCGTACAAAGCCATGGAGGTACCAGGGCCCGCGAGCTTCGAGGTCTGGGAGAAGTGCTTCGACGTCTACGAGGTCATCCTCCTCATGCTCCGCTTTCCGCCGGCTGCGGATGGCGACGGCCGCCCGCAGGTCGTGCTTACGCCAATCGCGATCGACGCCTACCGGGAGGCCTTCAAGCAGCTGTGCAAGGAGCACCCGGAGTGTTGGCACCTCTGCCAGCGCGCCGAGGACCGCTGCCGGGCGGAGCACTTCGCCAGGGTAGCGCGCAAGCTCCGGGACAAACACCGGCGCAAGCCTACTTGGAGCGAGGTTTTCCAGGAGGCTGCCTTGGACGACCGCTACTGGGACCGCGAAGTGCGGCAGCCGGTGCTGGGGTTTCTCGCCAGGAACAAACGCCCTCAGACGGACGGCGACGACGCTATTTCAGCAGCGTCGCAGGAGCCCCCCGCGAAAAAGACGGTCTCCCAGAAGCGCCGGGAGAGGAAGCAGAAGCTGGTGGAGGCTGGGAGCGAGAGCAATCCATCGAAGGGCGGCAAGGGCGAGACACACCCCAGGAAGGACAAGCAGGGCCGATACATCACGACGCGGGAGGGGCAGGAGATCTGCTTCAAGTACGCGAGCGGCGGCTTCGACAAAGGGGGGTGCACGGAAACATGCCCATCCAAGCGGGCTCATGTCTGCCAGTGGTGCCTCCAGCCGCACTCCAACGGCAGTTGCCCGATCAAGAAAGTGGGTTGACTAGCCAGCCCCCGTGGCCCGGGGAACCACGAGGTCAAGGGGCACGAGAACCAGGTGGAGGTCAAGGGCGAGGAGGTCTACGTAGCGAAGCAGCAGGAGGAGGAAGCACAGCGAGCAGACCCAGAGGAACAAGAGGATGTGCACGAGGAGAGCCACCGGGTCGGGGACTCGGAGGGCGCCGAGGCCGGGAGCGAGAGGAACCAGGTCGTCACCGACAGCGCTGCCCAACGTGCGGGGCAGACCAGAGCTGCCAGACGCCCGCCGGATGGCGTGGCGCTTCCGGAGCCGAAGGCTGCCAGGGAGGCTGCAAACAATGCAGCCCTTGGTGGGCTCCGAAACCCCAACCGGGCAGTCGCCAGATCTGTCGGGCTCAGGCGGACGGGCGCTCGGATCCGGAAGGTCCTCGACGAGGTGCCAGACCGCTCCTCGTTCAAAGAGGGCATCATTTCGGTCATCGAACAGATGGGCACGGACCAGTGCAGGGGCTTCAGCCTGGAGGCCGTCGAGTTCACCCAGGAGGCGCTCCGGAAGAAGTTCGGGGCTCCGCGTCCGGACCCTGGCACCGTCTTCGACCACCAGCTATGGAAATCGCTGCTGGGCGCGGCGGGGGATCCAGAGACGGAAGTTCCGGGCTGGCTCCGGCACGGTTGCCCGACCGGCATTGGAGAGTCGGAGGTTCGCACGTGCGGCATTTTCCCGCCAGTGGACCATGCCAGCGCAGCCATAGAGAAGGCCAGGCAGTTTGCAGCCCTCCGGGTCGCGCAGCAGTGGAGGCACGACCTCCGCAATAATTACGCCAGTTTCTACGCCGACGGCGGCGCTCTGGCTGAGCAGGAGGTCCAGCGCATCGAGCAGCGCGGCTACATCGAGATCATCCGCGACTGGGACGAGGTACGCAGCAGGTGGCCGGACGCGACGGCGAGCAAAGTTGCGCTTCTCGTCAAGACGCGGGAGGACGGATCGACAAAGGCCCGCATCATCATCGATCTCCTGCGTTCCGGGGTCAGCGGCGGAGTCGTCCTCCAAGAGCGTGTGGTTCTGCCCCGCTTGTCGGACCTCACGGCCGCTGTTCTCGACCTCGTGGAGATCGACGTCAGGGCCGACTGGCACCCGGACGAGGATTGGTACGAGCTGTGCACGGTGGACTTCGAGGACGCCTTCCACACCCTATCGCTCCGAGCAGCCGACCGGGGGAAGATGGTCTTCAAGACGGCGGCTGGCTGGGCAGTCTTCCGCCGCCTGTGCTGCGGGATGGCTTCGGCCCCCTTGGTTTGGGGCAGAGTCGCGCCGCTGCGTGCAGGCTGGGCCAGGCGATGTTCCAACCGCACGAGCTCAGAATCCAGCGCTTTGTGGACGACCCCGCGATCTGCACTCGCGGCCCCCCGCACCAGCGGAAGTGGCTCCTGGGCGCGCTCCTCCTGTTCTGGGCCGCGCTTGGTTTCAGGCTCAACTGGAAGAAGGCCGTTCGCGGGCAGGCCGTGCCCTGGATCGGGGCACAATTGGAGCTCCAGCGCCGGTGGTGTCAGAAGTGCCGCTGGCACGCGCGGGGCATCCAGGTCACGCTGGCTCCGAAAAAGTGCCGGGAGATCGTCGAGGCCGTCGACGCGATCCACCGCTCGACGGGCGTCGTTCATGTCAAGGAGGTTCGCAAGCTCGCCTGCCAGCTCTCGTGGGCCAGCGGTCTACTTCCTTGGCTCCGCGGGTTCAGCGCCTGCCTGTGGGCGGCGTTGGCGGCGCACGACCAGGAGCATAATGCGCGGGCCCTGAGGTTCTCGGCCAAGAAGCGGCCCGGCCAGCTCTTCTTTCTACTGCGAATCCAGCAGGCGATCACTTGGATCCGTTTGCTGTTTGCCGGGCTCATCCGGGATCGCGATGGCAAGCCGATCGCAGTCCAAAGATGGACTATTGCGACAACCCGCCTAGCCGACCTGTCGGCGTGCATCCGCACCGACGCGCCCCCGCACGGGTTCGGCGCGATCTTGTTCGTCGATGGGGCACCGCGCGCCTGGATCGCCGAGGAGTGGGCGGACGCGGACCTCGAGCTGCTCCACGCAGACCGCGGGGGCCCAGCGTGGCAGGCCGAGTGGGAGTTGCTCGCGCTCCTGGTTGCCGTGGGTTGCTGGCTGCCGCGCCTCAAGGACGAGGCGCTCGCGCTGCTCCAGACGGACGCCACCGCGGCCCTCTTCAGCGCAGCCAGGCTGGCCGGCAGAACGCCGCACATGAACGCCCTCGCGGCGGAGTTGGCGCTACGGTTCGAGAGCGCGAATGTCCACGTCAGCCTGGAGCACGTCGCGGGCACGCTGAACTTCGAGTGCGACGCGCTGAGCCGGATTTCGCAGGGCGCGGAGATTCCGCGCTCGCTGAGGTCGGCCAGGCGCGACAATGCGCGGCAGCGCTCGCCCTCGTTCTTCTGGGCATGGCCGCGAACGCTACTGACCGGCCGCTCAGGGGCCCACGCAGTTGCACGTGGGCCGGCCGCCTTCGGCAAGGGGGGGCGGACTTCGCAGCCCTCGGGCCGGCGCGGAGGGCGGCCGTGCTGGAGGGCGCGGCGAATGGCACAGGCCAGCGACCGGGGGAATCCGCCCGCGCACCGCAGAGGCCGAAAGCGAGCACGTCGCTTGCATCGGCGAGTGCAGGCGCGGATGCCTTGACAGGAGGCGCGACGTCGCCCGCCGGGGCTGCGTTGCATGCGGCGGCGATGGCCGACCCTGCAGTCGCCCCGGGGGGGAGGGAGGAGGGGTCAGCCCAGCTCCAAGCTGTGTCGCGCGCGTCGGCGAGGGCTGACCGCCTGGCCGGTACGGGGGCCAGGGCTGGTGCCCGCTCGGCTGCCCATGCTGCGTCGCCGGCGTCGGCGATGGCCGGCCCCGCGGCCGCTTCGGGCGCCGCTCCTGCCCAACTTCCGGCTGCGTCGCGCGCGTCGGCGAGGGCCGACCGCGCGGCCTCTGCAGGAGGCGCAGAAGGCGTTGGCCCGGCCGCCCGCGCTGCGTCGCCGGCGTCGGCGAGGGCCGGCTCTGCGGCCGCATCGGGCGCGCATCGTGCGCCTCGTAAGAGCAGGAAGGATTTCCCAGACGTCAGGGCGACAAAACGCCCCTGCAGAGCAGAGGTGCTCGCGGCCGCCTCCACGATCAAAGGACAGGAGGAGGTCCTCGCCAGGCTCCTGCAGGACACGTCAGCGGCCAGCAGCAAGCTTACCGCCGACTCGCCGTGGGCAACCTGGTCGGTATTTCACCAGGCTTGGTTTGGCGAAGCGACGCCGCCCCTCCCGCTGAGCGCGGAGACGGTCTACGCTGTCGCCGCTTGCTTCAAGCAGGGGGGCCACCGGGGGTTCCCTGCATGCATGGCCAAGGCTAAGGCCCACGCCCTCGCCGGCTGGCCGTGGGATGAGCAGCTGGACCTTGCTCGGCGGAAGGCCACGGCATCGGTCCTCCGGGGCCTGGGCGTCGCGAGACAGTCAGCGCCCTTCGACCTCAACGCGGCGGTCGCGGCGGCGCGCGAGGGCAGCGCCCACCTGGGGCCGCTCGCGCCCGTGGGGTGGGTGAACTTCCTCATCGTCGCCTCCATCTCTGTCGCGCGGGAGATCGAGGCGGCGTTTGCCAAGGTCGGCCACGTGGCCCTCAACAGGGCCGAACGCGAGGTCAGCCTCAGGCCCCCAGTCTCCAAAAGGGACCCGCGGGCCGCCGGCTGCGCGAGAACATGGGGTTGCACGTGCGCGAGCCGGCTGTCTCGTGAGTTGTGCCCGCATTGCGCGGCAGATGCGCAGTTGGGCATGCTCCGGGACATGTTCGGCCCAAGCTTCGATGACGACTTGCCGCTCTTCCCGGCCCGCGCTGGCGGGGTCTGCCTGAAGGCCAACGTCGTGGCGGCGCTCGAGGTCACCGCTGCGGCTTGCGGAGGCGCTCCATTCCACCCGAGTGGCGCGAAGGCTTTGGGGGGGGCGTTCTTTCAGAGTCACGGGGGCTCAGAGGCTGGCCATCGCAGGGCTGGAGGTGCGCATGATCACGCTGCGTGCGCGGTGGGCTGGCGACACCGTTCCCCGCTATATCCGCGAGGCGCCCTTGGAGAATCTTCCCGCGGAGGTGATCGCTCTCGAGGAGAAGCGCTCGCTCATCGAGCCCCTCGCCGCGGCGCAGGACGACGTGATCAAGGTTGGCGACCAGGTGGCTGCCCAGAAGCAGGACGTCGCGGACGCGCTGGCCGCCCTGCGTGAGCGGCTCGCCAAACTCGACGCCGGCTCCGCCAAGCCATGCGTCAGCGGTGGAGGCTCGAGGAGGTTCCGGGCCCACGAGGTCGCAGTGGAGGGGCTCGATGTCCCCCCGCAGCTGTGGATGACCAAATGCGGCGTCAGGTTCGCCCACTGGTGCTTCACGAAGCACGCCTCCTTGGAGACCTTTCCAGAGGATGCTCTGCGCCGCAGCTGCTTCCGGAAACGTCGGTCCACCTCGAGCTCGTCGGCCTCGAGTGCTTCATCGTGCTCGGAAGGCTCCGCGTCTTGAGGCCAGGTGGGGAGGTGCGTTTGCGGCGGCGACGGCTGCCCTTTCGCCGCCCGCCGCCGCGGCCTCAAGCACGCGGGGTTTGAGCGTGCAACCACCCAGCGTCTGGAGACAAAAAGAGTCTTGCCTGGGTGGGCGGGGGGGGTGTGCGTGAGAAGCTGCGCGGAGATTGGTGCGAAAGCATAACGAAGTTTGCGCAGTATCAGTCGGATCCACGGCTTCTGTGAGGGCCGGCGGGTGGGCGCGTGATTTGTCTCTGACCGCGATTGGCCCCTCTGCAGCGTTGCTCACCGCCTGGAATGCACGTTGGCTATCGTGCTCGTGCACGTTGGCTATCGTACTCATTATCTTCTTCACTCGGGCTGGAGGGCCCGTGCCGGAAGATGTTCAGATTTGAGAGACATGTTGCTTCAACTTCCCCCGCCTACGTGGCCACGTTGGCTCGAGGCCAAATGCTTACTCACAAATTTGCGCCCACCCACCCTCCCAGTAGGTATTGTGGCGGCGACGGCTGCCCTAGCGGCCTCTGAGACAGGGCGTTAGGGGGGAGGTGCGTTTGCGGCGGCGACGGCTGCCCTTTCGCCACCCGCCGCCGCGGCCTCAAGCACGCGGGATTGAGCGTGCAACCACCCAGCGTCTGGAGACAAAAAGAGTCTTGCCTGGGTGGTGGGAGGGGTGTGCGTGAGAAGCTGTGCGGAGATTGATCCCTTGGAACACCCGGCTCATCTGGGAGTTGGATAAGCACAGCTTGGACAGAATGACGAGGAACTCCGTGAGCCGCTTGTAATCGTCCTTCTCCATGTCCCGCTCCTTCTCCACGGCCGCGCGCTTGGCGCGGCGCTCCACGCCCCCGCCCCCCGCGCCCGCCACAGGCGACAACATCTGGCCGAGGTCCATAGCGAGGTGGATATGTAAATGTAAGCTCAGATGGACTCGGCAACAAGACTTCTGCAATCCCATGGAAGCATCTGATCTCAATGTAAGATGGCGACAGGTGAGAACGAACGTGCAAGCCATATTCGCCCATTGTGCGACACCGCACGCCACATATAGGACAATGTTGATCGATATCGTGCGAGGTGGTGTTATCTGGCTGCAATGACAGATCTGCAGTGCAATCGCCATTGATGAAGGTTCGTGCAGCATTGTCCCTAGCACTGCGCCGCGAAGAAAAGGACGACAGGCACCAGAGGCACACATTGTTGAACACCAAAGAAGACACACTGAGAAGAGCTGGTAGTTTATGACGCCTGCGTACTTGACGAATGTGTGTAAGTAGTGCAGAAACGCTAGGGGAATACATGCCACAATCCTCCCCTATATGCACGCAGTGCGTGCACTGGAACGACTTGGACAAAGAGGAAAGGGATGAAACAGGTGGGAGGCCGGGAGGCGGTGGAACCGTGCCAGGAGGAGGTATAGGAACGCATGTGTTTCTTCCCCGCAATATGGTTATTTTCACGTATGTGAACGCATCTCTCATGTCCCTTTTGTAAAACATCTGGCGAGCATCATGGAACTCATCCGGGAATCCAAACAACTCCTCAGCGACATCCATCAAAGCAGAAATATCACTTGTGATCTGTCTTGCCCACGGATTCAGTGCGAGTCGTCCTCCTTCCCCTTGGTCCCCCCCATCCTGTTCCCCATATGTTCCTCCATGACTTCCTCCATCATTCCCAACATGTCCATCTCCTCTCCTTCCGTGTCTCCTTGATTCGAAATCGAACGTGCCGCACACAGCTGTGATGTACGCAGTGTGCATGTACATGCGTTTCACGATGGCCTGGAAGAACTGTAACCTTATGCTGCGTCGCTCTATGTGTGCAGTGGCAATGCCAAGGATCTTCCCGATGTCCCCAGCTGAAGCGAGCTGCGATGGCTGCACGTGCCTCAGCCGGGGGGGCCCAGGGCATGCGCCCCGACGGGCTTTTTCGGTGGTGGGGCCACGCGGTTCTGCCGGTAGCCACCGCTACGGGCATCTTCTCTGCGCCAACCTTCCAAGCTTTCAGTTGCAGACAGGACATGGTGCCACAGAGCGAGTCGAGTCGAGTCGAGTCTCTTCTCCTTCCCATCATCATCATCGCACTCATCACCACTCATCATCATCATCATCATCATCATCATCAGCAGCAGCATCATCATCATCACCCACCCACCCACCCACCCACCCACCCACCCACCCACCCACTCACTCACTCACTCATTCACTCACTCACTCACTCACTCACTCATCACCGCCATTCGCTTCTGTCACCCGAGGAAGTCTCAGGCGGGAGCCCCCTCCCTAAGGGTCCCGCGCCTCATATTGGTAATCCGAGCGGGCCATCGACAACCTGCAATTGTCGTCACTTTTGGGCTCCCCAGGCCTGACCTTGGAGGAAGTATCAAGCGGGAGCCTCGTCTGTGAGTGAATTGTGAGGAAGTCTCAGGCGGAAGCCCCCCTCCCTCTGGGTCCCGCATTTCATGTTGGTAGTCCGAGCGGGTCATCCTCAATTTGTAACTGTCGTCACTTTTGGGCTCCTCAGGCTTGGATGTGGAGGAAGTATCAAGCGGGAGCCTCGTTTGTTAGTGTTAGTGAATTGTGAGGAAGTCTCAGGCGGGAGCCCCCTCCCTATGGTTCCCGCAGTTCACGTTGGTAATCCGAACGGGCCATCGGCAACCTGTAATTGTCGTCACGCTTGGGCCCCCCAGGCTTGAATCTGCAGGAAGTATCAAGCGGGAGCGTCGTCAGTGAGTGAATTGTGAGGAAGTCTCTGGCGGGAGCCCCCTCCCTATGGGTCCCGCATTTCGTGTTGGTAATCCGAGCGGGTCATCGGCAACTTGTAACTGTCGTCATTTTTGGGGCTCCCAGGCTTGATTTTGGAGGAAGGAGCGGGAACCTCGTCTGTGAGTGAATTGTGACGAAGTCTCAGGCGGGAGCCTCCTCCCTATGGGTCCCGCGACTCATGTTGGTAATCCGGGCGTGTCATCTGCAACTTGTAACTGTCGCCACGTTTGGGCTCTTCAGGCTTGAATTTGGAGGAAGTATCAAGCGGGAGCGTCGTCAGTGAGTGAATTGTGAGGAAGTCTCGGGCGGGAGCCCCCACCCTACCCTCCCTATGGGTCACGCATTTCATGTTGGTAATCCGAGCGGGCCGTCGGCAACTTGCAATTGTCGTCACTTTGGGGCTCCTCAGGCCTGACTTTGGAGGAAGTATCCAGCGGTAGCCTCGTCTGTGAGTGAATTGTGAGGAAGTGACAAGCGGAAACCCCCCTCCCTATGGGTCCCGCGTTTC
The DNA here is from genome assembly GCA_963575745.1 of Prorocentrum cordatum. Classification (NCBI taxonomy): domain Eukaryota; class Dinophyceae; order Prorocentrales; family Prorocentraceae; genus Prorocentrum; species Prorocentrum cordatum. The sequence goes on along the minus strand of CAUYUJ010014405.1, from coordinate 813,638 downwards.
ATGGTAATCCGAGCGGGTCACTGGCAATTTGTAACTGTCGCCACTTTGGGGCTCTTCAGGCTTGCATTTGGAGGAAGTATCAAGCGGGAGCCTCGTCTGTGAGTGAGTTGTGACGAAGTCTCAGGCGGGAGCCCCGTTCCTATGGGTCCCGCAGTTCACGTTGGTAATCCGAGCGTGCCATCGGCAACCTGTAACTGTCGTCACTTTTGGGCTCCCCAGGCTTGGATTTGGAGGAAGTATCAAGCGGGAGCTTCGTTTGTTAGTGAATTGTGAGGAAGTCTCAAGCGGGAGCCCCCTCCCTACGGGTCCCGCACTTCACGTTGGTAATCCGAGCGGGTCATCGGCAACTTGTAATTACTCCGACGGAAGGACCCCGCATGAGAATCTGTTGAGCTTGCCCTTACCCTTCTCCTCCTCGCCCTGACGGACACCCTTCTCTCGCCCGCCTTTTTGCCCTCACCTACTCCCTCTCCTCATATTTCTCCTCCTCCTCCTTCTCCACTTCCTCCTCATCATTGCCCCCTCCCTACCCCTTCCCAGTCCTCGTCCTTCCCCTGCTTCTTCTCCGCGCGTTCCTCCCCTTCCCCCTGGCCGTTGTTACCCTCCTCCTTACCCCGTATTTGGAGGAAGTATCAAGCGGGAGCCTCGTCTGTGAGAGAACTGTGAGGTAAGGGCAAGCTCAACAGATTCTCATGTGGGGACCTTCCGTCGGAGTAATTGTTTTGTTGTTTTGTTTTGTTGCGTCGTTCCTACCCAAGCCCGCCCGCGACCCACCCCGCGACCCACCCGCGACCCACCCCGCGACCCACCCGCGACCCACCCGCGACCCACCCCGCGACCCACCCGCGACCCACCCGCGACCCACCCGCGACCCACCCGCGACACACCCTCGACCCACCCACGACCCACCCGCGACCCGGCCCGCGACCCACCCGCGACCCACCGACGACCCACTCGCGACCCACCTGCGAGCTAACCCGCGACCCACCTACGTTGTTTTAACAAAAAATCGGCGCCTGCGGCGGGCTCGTTGTACAGCTTGAAACATTTAGCGCCTGCGGCGGGCTTCTTCAAAGCCTCGCAGACTGCCGACATCCCCGCCGCCTCCTCACTCTTATCCGCAACTGCGGGGTGCTACGTATTAGCCCACTGTTGGGAAACTGTCTCAACCTCATTAAGCCTCAAACTCATCCTCGAAACCAAATGACGACACCAAGTCTCCCCCTTTCAAAACGTCCGCGCACAGACCTGCCCACCCCCACCCGGAATCACAGGGAGGCGGCATGGCCCCCCCTGCTCTTCAGCGCCATGTGACCTTGGCCGACAGGACGGGCGGTGTCCTGCTTTGCTTGCGGCTGAGCGTGACATTTAGTATGGAAACGAAGATAAGGATGAAGATTCGCTCTTCAAAATGCACTGGCTGCCTTTTTGGTGGGCGGGCGGCAAGTGCCGCGGCACCTTCCACGCCTTTTAGGACTGCGGCCTTGCGCGGACCCCATGTTCCGACTCCGATGCGTGGCAAAGTTGTCCCTCGAGCCCAGTCTCGCAGTCGCCAGTCACCCACGCCTGCGCTCCCACTTCGTCTGGACTCCACGACCCAGCGCGGCAATAGCTGGAGGGTCGCTGTGTGAAGCGGCTCGCTGCAATTCATGCACGCGCTCTATTTGCACTGAAGCAGTACGCCTGAACAAAAGCATGCAGACGCTGCAGCAAGTTCCAGCTCCGCCGAGCAGTCGGGGGCACCGCCTTTCGGCCGAGGATCAGGAATGCAAACGATCCAGGCCCCGGGCAGCGGCAGAGGACCTCAAGCAGATCTCCTGGCCGACCTCATCGTCCTCGGGATGATTCGTTAGCACATCATGTGAGTTTCGTATACCCTCGCAATTCCGTCTTCAGAGTGCACTCGCGCCGTTCAGCGTCTGGTAATCGATGAAATAGCGCCAATGTGGCGTCGAATAGCATCGACTTAGCGTCGATTTGGCGTCGAAGTAGCGTCACTTAGCGTCGATTGGGCGTCGGTCAGCGTCGATTCGTGTCGGTTAGCGTCGACATGCAAGAGCCAGCAAGATGGTGTGGGAGGCTCCCATGGGATGCCACTTGAGGCTGATGGGGCCAGCGCCTTCGGGAGGGGGGAGGCCGCCAGTGTCGGCAGCGCCTGGGGCCCTGGATGGACGGGGCCGTGGGCCCCCGTGGTCTCTGGCCCCCTTCCCGCCGAACCGCCGCCGACGTCGAGAGCTCTGTTCCTACACGCCCCGCTGGGTTCCCGGGCGAAGGGTCTGCCCCGACGACGCCGGGCTGCGCTCGGGCGCTCGCAGGCTCGTGTCTGCCTGCCGAGGGAGCGGAGCCAGGGCCTCCCGAGTGGGGTCCTAACAGGGGGTGTCGAAGGATCGCGCTGCGTCGCCGATGCACTGCCGATGCGATTCGATGTGGAGCCCGATCTCCTCCGCGCCGACGTCGCCGATGAACCGCCGACGTCGACGACTCATCGCCGATGCATCGCCGATGCAGCGCCGATGTATCGTCGATGCGGCGCGGTGGTCCGACCCCGTCTATTCTCGGCCACGCGCGAAGGGGGTATGGGGAGAGGGGAAGGCTTCTTAGAAGCACCCCTGCTTCTTAGAAGGCGCGGACCTTCTCTATTAGATACAGGGCCGGCACCTTCCAAGGAGCAGCTTCCTTCTGAGAAGCCCTCCCCTGCTTCTTAGAAGCACCCCTGCTTCTTAGAAGGCGCGGACCTTCTCTATAGATACAGGGCCGGCACCTTCCAAGGAGCAGCTTCCTTCTGAGAAGCCCTCCCCCATCCCCCTACCCCTTTGTGCGCGCCGCCAATATTCGGACCCCATGTTGGAGGCCTCTGAGAAGGGCCTGGGCCGCAGGGGTTCCCTCCTCGAGAGGGCGGCAGCACGAAAGGCGCGAAGGCTCAGCCGCGCTGTCGCGCACCGAGGGCGCGCGGAGCGCGAAGGCAACGAGGTGGCCCGAGACCCAGACCCGCGGGTGGTGGAGGGGAGGGGGGGCGCTCCTCCTCCTCCTCCTCCTCCTTCTCCTCCTCCGCCTCCTCCTCTTCCTCCTCCTCCGCCTCTTCCTCCTCCGTCTTCTTCTCCTCCTTCTCATCCTCCTCCTCGTCTTCCTCGACCCAGAGGAACTGCAGTCGCGCCGATTGTCAAGGAAGCCCGCCTGTTCGTGTCTGTCCCGGCCTCTCTTGCGCAGCTTCCAGCAGGCTGGCTCAGCTCTTATAAGACCTCCTACGCCTTCACCAGCATGTGCGCGCAGCGCTGGCCCTGCGTTTGTTCGAGATCCTGCCAGGAAGCCCGCGTGTTCTTCTTGTGTGAACCTTTTTCTTGATCACAACCTTGGCTGTGGAAATTCACGAGGAAGCTATAAGGGTTGCCCTGGGAAGAGGAGGAGGAGGAGGAGGAGCAGGAGGAGGAGGAGGAGGCAGTCGTTGGAAGGGAGGACCTGGATTCCTCGAGCAAGCCCTCCAGGACCTCCACCGAGCAGCCTCTCGGGAGGCCCTTTGGCTGCGGCCTCCTCATGGGGAGGCGGCGCGGCGGCGCGAAGAAGGGACCGCGCGCACCGCGCGGCACGGGAGCGGGGGAAGCCAGGCGAGCGCCGCAAGAAAACGGGTTCGACTGCGCCGACATTCGCTCGTAAGCTCCCCGCACTGGCGAGCGTGAAGGAGGACGTCTTTCCAACATCCCTCCTCCTCCTCCTTTCCTTTTCCTGCGATCCGCGCATCCGAACCTGTCTCTACCAGTCGTCAAACACCGGTCGGGCGTGAGCGCCCTCGTTTCCAATGTGGCGTGACGCGCTGACGGCCCGCGCCCGCCACCGCGTAAGGTCGCCATGCCATCTCGCGTACGGACCCTTTTCGGATCCTGAGGAACGGGCCGCGGGTTCCCGAGGGCCCTCGGGGGTCCCCTGAGACCCTGGCGTTGCAGTTCTTTCTCACTGGGCGTCTTCGCCCAGTTGTTCGGGCCCCAGGACTTTCACAGATCGCTGCGGCTCGAAAAGTGATGCAGCCAGGTGGGGTCTGGGGCTTTGGTGGCGTTTTGTTGCGATGCGGCACGTTTTTGCGATCCTCCGCGGCCGCCCTGTCCCCCCGTTTCAAACTCTGGCAGGCCGGCCAACTCGCGTATCGGTCATCCCGGATCGCCGCCCGCTGGTGCAGCTCTGCCTCGCCAAGTGACACGTGTTTTTCTGATCTGAGGGTCGTGGAGGCGGCGACAGGCCGTCCTCTGCCGTGGGCTTCCCCCTCCCCGCCGCCTTGTGGGGGGTGCGCCGGGCACGCCTGGGAGGCCAGGGGGCAGCCTGAGGGAGGCACGCCTCTCATGAGATGCAGAGGGTACGGAGGGGGGGGCGATGCACGAGCGGGCGTTCTTGACGGAGGAGGAGGAGGAGGAGGAAGAGGAGGAGGAGGAGGAGGAGGAGGAGGAGGAGGAGGAGGAGAGGAGGAGGAGGAGGAGGAGGAGAGGAGGAGGAGGAGGAGGAGGAGGAGGGAGGAGGAGGAGGAGGGAGGAGGAGGAGGAGGAGGAGGAGGAGGAGGAGGAGGAGGAGGAGGAGGAGAGAGGAGGAGGAGCAGGAAGAGGAGGAGGAGGAGGAGGAGGAGAGGAGGAGGAGGAGGAGGAGGAGGAGGAGGAGGGAGGAGGAGGAAGGAGGAGGGGAGGAGGGGGAGGAGGACAAGCTAGGTGCGCTCGCGTCATATCTGACGTCCTACCCCTCCCTCCCATCCCTTACCATGGCGCTGATTTTCTCTATCCGCGGACGCGTGTCGTAGCGGACCTGTGGCTCCGCGCGCGCGTGCGTAGTGGGTGGTGGTGCGCGTGCGTGCGTGCGTGCGTGCGTGGTGTGTGTGTGGTGCGTGTGTGTGTGTGTGTGGTGGTGGTGGTGGTGGTGGTGGTGGTGGTGGTGGTGGTGGTGGTGGTGGTGGTGGTGGTGGTGGTGGTGGTGGTGGTGGTGGTGGTGGTGGTGGTGGTGGTGGTGGTGGTGGTGGTGGTGGTGGTGGTGGTGGTGGTGGTGGTGGTGGTGGTGGTGGTGGTGGTGCGGCGCGGTGGTGGCGGGCGGATGGGCGCGCGAGAAAGAGGCCCGCGCTGGGGCGAGAACGCCATCCTGAACGACGGAGGCCAACACCGATCCGAAAATGAGGCCCACGCTGCAGCGGGAGCACGATTCGGAACGATTCGGGAGCAGAAATGAGGCCGGCGCCTCAGCGAGAGCAGCATTTTGAAAAAAACACAAGCGAAAACCCGTTTCCCGGGAATCCTGTGTGTAAAAAACAATACGCGGGGGGGTGTCGGATATCTTCGGGACGCCATCAGGGGAAGTGGGAGAGTATTTTCATATTGTGTAACTGTGGAGGAGGAGGAGGAGGAGGAGGAGGAGGAGGAGGAGGAGGAGGAGGTGGAGGGGGAGGAGGGAGGAGGAGGAGGAGGAGGAGGAGGAGGAGGAGAGGAGGAGGTGGAGGGGAGGAGGAGGAGGAGGAGGAGGAGGAGGAGGAGGAGGAGGAGGAGAGGAGGAGGAGGAGGAGGAGGGAGGAAGAGGAGGAGGATGGAGGAGGATGGAGGAGGATGGAGGAGGAGGAGGAGGATGGAGGAGGATGGAGGAGGATGGAGGAGGAGGAGGAGGAGGAGGAGGAGGAGGGCGGGGAGGGCTGCAGCAAGGACGCCCTGACGGGGTCCAAACGGGCCCCCCTTCGGGGCCGCGAAGGTGCACGACAGGCGCACCGTCCTCTCCCCCCCCACCTTTCCTGGCTCGAGCAGGGGATCGACTGCAGAATCGATCTCCCCCATAATTATTTGTTGCGCCGAATCGGCGAAACATGCGCGTAACGTTTGCATATCTGCGAGCATCCCATGTCTATTCTCGTGGCCTCGACGAAAAAAACAAAAACACCGTTTTGGGGTACCTCGGTTCTGTAGTCGATCTCGTCGATCTCCTGATTACTTGAATGCTGCCCCTCTCCCCCCCCCTGGGCAACGCCCGATCCGCGCAACGGCGCCCGCCGTGCAGGTCCTGGCTCGGCTCGTGCCGGGCCACGACCTGCGGGGCACGCCGGACGAGATCATGGCGAAGGACGGCGGGGCCCTCGCTCGCTCGATCGGCTTTGCTGCTGCTCGTCGTCCTGCCGCTGCTCCTCCCCCGGGTGGCACCGGCGCCGTCGCACGGCCCACGGCTCGCGGCAGCATCGGGCTTGCCGGAGGGTGCGGCCCGTTCGTGTCGTGTCGATGCGGCGGCGGCACCAGCGCGGGCATTCCAAGCTGAACGCTGGCACTCTCTCAGAACCGGCCAGAGTGGAACGATGCGGCGATCAAGGAGCCGTCGACCCTTCAAGGTGAAACGATCCACGCGGTGTGAGAAACCAGCACCAGGGTCTTCACGACACGAGCCCGCCGTGGTTTTACTCCTGCTTCTGGGTGGCACCACGAAGGTGCCCTCAGGCTGAGCAGGTGAACGCCACCATCGCTTCTGGCTGGCCGCTAGCAGGCCCGTCCTGTCTTGGGATCGTTTCATGCGTACGCTTGTTCGTTTCCATGAGCTCCTCCCCAGCCGCCAGGTGGGCCCCCCAGGCGGTGCGGGCGGCCGCGCCGTCCTGACCTTGGGGCCTCGTCATCGGGGGCGCGCGCGCGCAGGGCTCGCAGGAGCATCGCCCCTGAATGCTGGTGGGGCTTGGACACCGCGTCCTCCAGCGCTAAGCCAGCGTCCCCCTCCTCACCCTTTTCTCCGCCTGCTTCGGCGCGACGGTGTCTCAAGAGCCCGAGACGTCAGTGGCAGTTTCTTGGGCCTCCGGAGGCCTACCTTAGCCCGCCGTGCTCGTGGGTCGCCGTGGGGTGGCCTCCAGAGATCCCCGGGGCTAGACCACACCTCTCGTCTTCTGCGCTCACTCGGCACCTGAGCCCATTCGGTCCCCGAGCGGACCCTGGATCGCGCGCACTCGGCAGCCGAGCGGGTCCGTAGCCATTCTGGCTCAAGCTACGGCGCGTGCTGTAAAGTATTCTGGGGGCCCCGCGCGGCCCCGTCGGCATGGCTGGGCTGCTGGTGGCCCTGCATGGCGACCTCGTTCGGCAGCTCCTGGATGCGCAGGGGCTCCATCTCTAGGGGCTTCAGCAAGGTGTGCGGTTGGCTCGCCACCGCGGCTTGCTGACCAATGCAGTGGCGAAGAAGGTGGCCAACGTCGACGTCGCATTCAGCGTGTTGCGCCACCTCTCGCGGCCGGGGTGCTTCGACTTCTCGTGCGAGGTCGGTTTGCTCCTTCGTCGTGATGGTGGCCAGCTTCGTGCCGATGCTCCTCACTTCGTGCCTGCTGATGCTGGCGCGGCCGGCGCGGCTGGGGTGCCCGCCCCTGGAGCACCGGTGGGCACTGAGGGTGCGCAGGCGCGGGTGCAGGTGACTGACGCGGCTGGCGTGCCCCTCCCCAGTGCTTCTGTGGACACGGAGGGTGCGCAAGCGCTGGCGCAGGATGACAAGCATGAAATTAATCGTGCTGATCATGATGCACCTGCTGGACATGTTCCTCCCGAGCATTCCCACGGCGCTCTTTGGCAAGATCGGGCGGAGGCTGGTGGGCGTGAGTTTGCTGTGCTTGCTCCTGGCGGCTGCCACGATGCTGCAGATCGTGTGCTGGAGGCGCTCGGTGTGCAGGCGCTTGCCCTTGGCGAGGCTGCTCCTGAAGAAGCTGCTCCACTCGTAGTGTGTCCAGTCAGTGTCGGTCGCGCCCCCCAGACTCCTTTTGAAGATTTTCGCCACGTTGCTGCTGCACCTGGGCCTCGGGGGCGCGGCGCCGGTGCCCCTGCTGCGCCTGCTGCTCGTCGCGAACCTGCTCGTGTACTTTCTCCCGTGCGAGCGGGTCGTGAGTCTTGCCGTGATTACGTCCGGGCGCGGCGGTTCGGCGCGGGCTCTGCGCTCCGCCGCGCGCGCGCCGGCGCGGCGCGCGAGGTGTCGCGCGCGGCCGCACCAGGCTATAGTTTATCTGCCTGACGCTGCGTTGTGCTTCGTTTTTCGTCCTGCGGGCGTCCTGCGCCGATCTCAGGCGGAGTCCAAAACCAAAGAAGAAACAACCGAGCGGGCTAAGCCCCCACAGCCCTGCTGCAGTCGAGCCCGCTCGGCAGCCGGCAGGGGGCCGGGCGCGGAGACGGCCCGGGCGTGAGCCCTGGACCAGGCCACCGTGATCGTGGGTCGCTGGCGGGTTGGCGGTGGTGCTTCGGTCTGAGCTGAATCTGGACCCGCTGGGTCCGTGTGGCCCAGCCGTTCTGCCGAAGCCTTCGCGGTCCCAAGGTCGCGGGGGGCCGCCGCCGAGCGTGGCATTCGCTGGCCGGCGTCCGCGGCGCAGGGCCGTCCAAGTCCGCCCGAAGGCGCGGCGCGTCGTTCCATGCCCCCCTGGGCTGGGCAGTGGATGGGTCACGGCTCGCCGTGCACATGCCCCACGCCCAGCTCTTGCAAATCACGCTGAAGTTCTCAGGGTGCACCTCCGTCCAGCCCTGAATCCTCAGCAGCGGTGATAGCACAGCACAGACAGTGCCTTGCGCTCCGGTCGGTGACGGGCACTACGCGCCGTTTCCACTTCTCGGATCAGCCGCCACCGGCCCCCGCCGCTGGCGCCGCCACTTGATCCTGCCGCTGGCCCATGGCATCCCCTGCGCCGGCCCCCTGCCACCAGCCCCCGCCCGCGCTGCGCGCTGCAGCGCCAGCCGGCTGCTCGCAAGGACAGCCGCATCGCCGTGCGCCGCCGGTCAGCCGATCAGGGGCCACGTCGAGGCCATGTGTACCCTCTTGCCAGGTGTGCGCGGCATCCTCATTGTGCTCGGCGCGCTCGCTGGCGCAAGCCCTGCGCCCTCTGACGACCTGGGGCGGGGGGGGCGGCTGCTCCCTGGAGTGCTCGCACGGGCGCCTGATGAGGTCCTGGCCCGCGCATTTGCCGAACTCGCCCCAGGCAGCAATTTCCGCGCTGTGCGTCGGGCGCATGAAGAGCGAGATTCGTTTTTCTGGCGCGCATGTCTGCCGCCTGAACGCAGTGCAAGTGCGCGTGGTCGCTTGTCTCGGTTCGGAACCCATCCTCGGGCCATCTATCTGGGATCGAGCGTTCTTGACTAATCCGACGCATGCGCTCGCCATTCCATCCATCAAGCTTGTGACGATTAAGGACGTCTCAGGTGTGCCAGACAATGTCTCAGCGACCACGCTCATCTGGGATTGCAAATGCGCCCCGATGCACGCGCACTCCGAAGGACATTAACGACGCAATTATCATGAGCATCTTCGGCCGCCTCGCACGTCAAGGGAGCTCATGGAACAGTCGCCTGTCAAGATGGCGCTTTCAGCTTGCGAACTCACGTCGCTTAACAGCGCACGGCGCTGACTAGGATCATGGTGCGCGACAGGCTCCAAAATAGCTGGTGGTATTCGTGGCCATTGCTCGGACATCATTTTTTGCCATACTTGGAACGCGCTTCCTGTTTCTCCGCGCGCAAGATAGCTGTGCCTGGCGCGACGCGTGGCTATTCTTGGCGATACTTTCCCAGGGCGCAGCCGAATCGCAGTCGCCGCCATCCGGGGTCGCCAAGCCCCAGAGGCCCAGATGCAGATGGGGAGGAATATTGAAGCTGAGGCTCGCGTCGCCTATTATTGGTGGCTTTCTTAGTTGACGCGCGTAGATGGCACGCGGTGTAAATTCCGTCGCCGGCTGGTCTCGGCTCGAGCGCTCTTGCATTTGATGCGAGAGATGCCCGTGCCCCCGTGCGCGAGCTTGCCGAGGCCCGAGACTTCAGGGGGGCCTGCCCTTGCCGTGCGACAGTTTTTTCATTCGCTTTGGCATCCGGCGATTTCTTCGCTCAGCTTGCCCTGAGATGTGCCTTCGTGGACCTGGTTGGGCTTTCTGTCGAGGCGTTGCGCCAAGTCTTACGTGCCGCGCGTACCTTTTCCGCCCTGACCAGACCATCCTCCCCAAAGCGGTGGCCAGCTGCGTCGACCACGAGCGAATCGAGCCAGCGCTAGAGGCGACTTTGGGGCTCCACGCGGAAATAACTTCGAGCATTGCACACCGATGCTAATCGCAGAATCCGTCATCATCGCAGACTCGGCGCGCCAGTCCAAGGTGCACATCTGGCCAGCCACGTCGCCAGAACAGGCCTGGGACGCATCGCCGACCACGGCAGTGGCAGCGAACGCACGCGGTAGCATTGGCACGATGACCTCCGAGAGTGTTGCGCAGGACCGTTCTGATTGATTCATTGGGACGTTCTTCCCGCACCAGGTGCCAGCTCACCCTTCTTCCTGCAGGGGCGAGGCGCTAGCGCGTGAGCCACAGTCGTTGCACCAGCGTCCCAGTGTTCCAGCCAGCATTGTTTCGGTACCGGTATCACTGCTGGCGCAGGCACCAGGGCGAAGCCTCCGCTCTGGAGCGCCATCGTGCCCCTATGCCGAGGCCATCGTTCGGATAACATCCACGAAGGCCATTCGCAACTGGAGATCCAGGGTTATCGCCCTGTGGACGTTCGATCCTACTTCGTGCCAGATTTTCGATCGAGCCCATCCTCTCGTTGCTTGCACATCGGCCTTTTCGCACGCGCTGCAGCTCGACTTGAGCGAAGCGCCTCGGTGCCTTCAGGGACCAATTGATTCTTGCAGCGGGGGCTGGCGGTTAATAGACTCTGGGGAGACAGTGGGCGTGTGCTCTGTTTAGCGCCTATTTGAATTGAGCTGGCGCTCTTGCTGCAGCTCAGGGTCGGGTTGGCGCAGGTACCACCAGGGATAGACCCCACTGCCCAGTGTCCTCGTTCCCATGACCTTCTCCTCCAGCTTATCGTTTTACGGATTATTCTCCCCTTCTGGTCCTCGTTCTCATCGTTTCTTTCCTTACCTAGGCTCTGCCTAGAAGGGTTCTTGCTCTCTTTCTTACAGGGGCTGGGCAGTGGAACGCGCCCCGGGCGGTTCCTCCGGCATCCGCCCCGCGGTTCCCCCAGTTACGTCCCCTTAGCTTAGCGTTGCTTATCTCATCTTAGCTTAGCTTTGCTTAGCTTACTTTAGCTTCATCTTAGCTTCGCGTAGCTGTAGCTGTAGCTTAGCTTAGCTTAGCATCTCATAGCATAGCCCAGCATACCATTGCACAGCGCAGCCCAACATAGCATAGCATAGCATAGCATAGCGCAGCATAGCACAGCATAGCATAGCATAGCGCAGCATAGCTTAGCATACCATAGCCTAGCACAACATAGCGCAGCCTAGCGTAGCATAGCATAGCGCAGCATATCATAGCATAGCATAGCATAGCATAGCAGAGTGCAGCATAGCATAGCATAGCATAGCATAGCATAGCATAGCATAGCATAGCAGCAAAGCAACGGCAAAGCAACAGCAGCAACAGCAAAGCAACAACAAAAGCAAAACAACGGACAGGCAAAGCAAACGCAAAGCAAAGGAAAGGCAAAGCAAAGAAAAGGAACAGCAACAGCAAAGCAAAGGACAGACAAAGGTAGATGTAGATGAAGGTGTACATGTAAATGTAGCTGTCGGAGTAGATGTAGGTGTTGCTTTCCTAAATGCTCTAACTCCTAGGTAGGGTCGCACTGGGATAATTTCTCTTTTGGGGGGGTTCTTTGTATTTCTCCTCATCCTTTCTCTCTTCGTATGCCTGCCTCGCTTCCTCCCCCTGTTGCCCGCGTATTCATCCTCCCTGCTCCTCCATTCCCTCCTCTTCATCCTCTTCCTCATTCGGCACGCTTGCTCCCCCTTTTCTCCGTACCAACCTCCCTCATCCCCCTCCTCCTCCTCCTCCTCTTCCTTTGCCGACTCCGACTACGGAGTGCGGCCGATGGAGGACAGACGGCAATTGACGTTCGACGGTCGGACGTCGCCTGACGACGGACGACGGACGACGACGACGCCGACGTGCGACGGGCGACGCCGACGGCAGCGGACGGACGACGGACGGCGGACGACGGAAGCCAGTCGACGGACGACGACGGACGACGACGATGACGCTGACGAACAATGACGATCACGACAACGACGACGACGACGCTGGGCGACGAGGACGACGACGCCGACGATGACGATGAACGACGGCGACCGACGACGACCGACCGACGCCGACGGGCGACGACGACGACGGACGACTGACGACTGACGACGGACGACGGACGACGAACGATGGAGGACGCCGACGACGACGACGAGGACGATGACGACCGGCCGACGCCGACGCCGACGCCGCCGACGACGCCCACGGGCGACAACGGACGACGGGCGACGGACGACGGGCGACGGACGACGGGCGACGGACGACGACGGAGGACGACGACGGAGGACGACGACGACGACGACGACGACGACGACGACGACGACGACGACGGTGCCGACGACAACGACGACAGACGACGGCAACGACGACGGACGTCGCCGACGACGAAGACAACGACGAGGACGACGGACGACGACGACGACGGACGACCGGCGACGACGACGACGACGACGACGAACGCCGACGACACACGACGAACCGATGACGACGACGACGACGACTCAGGCGCACACGGACGACGACGAACGACGACGGACGCTGGCTAACGCACGACAGACGACGAAGGACGGACGACGAGGACGACGAACGACAAACGATGACTACGACGACGACGACGACGAATGTCAACGACGACGACGCCGACAACGACGACGACGGCGACGACGACCATGAACGACGACGTCGGACGACGACCGACCGACGCCGACGCCGACGCCCGCTGGCGACGACGACGACGAAGGACGACGGACGATGACGACGACCGACGACGGACAACGGACGACGGACGACGGACGACTATGGACGACGACGACGACGGAAGCCGACGACGATCGATGACGCCGACAATGACGACGAACGACGACAACGACCGACGACGACCGAGCGACTCCGACGCCAGCGCCGTGGGCGACGCCGACGGGCGACGACGGCGACGGACGACGGACGACGGACGACGACGACGGACGACGGACGACCGACGACGTACGACGGACGACGGACGACGGACGACGACGACGACGGCGACGGCGACGACGACGACGACGAATGACAAAGACGATGGACGACCACGGCGAAGACGACGACAACTACGACGTCCGACGGCGACGATGGTAGGGACGACGACGTCTCCGACGCACACGGTCGACGAACGAGGACGGACGATGGATGACGACGAAGACGACGAATCACGAACGACGAACGACCGCCACGACGAATCCGACGACGACGGTGGACCACGACGACGGCGACGGACGACGGACGGACGACAGACGACTGGCGACGACGACGACGACGAACGACGCACGATGACGACAACGGCAAATGGGGCGACGACAACGACGGACGACGTCGACGATGACGACGACGGACGACGACGATGAACGATGACGTCGATGAGCGACGTCGACCGACCGACGCCGACGCCGACGCCGACGGGCGTTGTCGTCGACGGACGCCGTCCGCGGAAGACGGGCGACGGATTGCGGACAACGGACGACGGACGACGCCGACGTCGACGGAGTCGACGACGGACCACGAGCGACGACGATGACGACGCCGACGGACACAGATGACGACGACAGGACGACGACGGTGACGAACGACGACGACCGATGACGACCGACAGACGCCGACGCCGATGCAGACGCAGACGCCGATGCCGGGCGTCGACGTCGACGTCAACGGACGAAGGACGACGGATGACGGACGACTACGACGAACGTCGGACGACGGACGACGACGACGACGACGACGACGAACGACCACGACCGACGACACCAATGCCGATGACGACGACGCCACGGGCGACGATGACGACGGACGACGGACGACGGACGATGGACGAGGGACGACGGGCGACAGACGACGTACAACGGACGACGGACGGCGTGGGAGGGAGGACGGACGACGAACGACGACGACAACGACGACGACGACGGCCGACGACAACGACGACGGACAACGAACGACAGTCGACGGACGAAAGACGACGGACGACCTGCGATGGACAAAGATGACGGACGACGAACGACGGACGATAGACGACGGACGACGTGCGACGGACAACGGACGACGAACGACGGGCGACGGACGACGACGACAACAAGAACGAACGACGACAACGACGACCACGACGACGACGGATGACGACGACGACGAAGATTACGAACCACGATGACGAACGACGACGTTGGCGACGACGACGACGGCGGACGACAACGATGGCGACGACAACGGCGGCCAAAGACGCCGACGCCGACGACCGACGACGACCGACGACGACGGGCGCCGACGACGCCGACGACAACGACTACGACGGGCGACGACGACGACGACGACGGGCAACGGACTTTCGACGTGCTACGACCGACGAACGACGGGGGAAGGAGGACGGACGACGCACGACGCACGACGCACGACGACGACGACGAACGACTACGACGCGTACGACGACGACATCGGACGACGGACGAGGACGACGACGACGACGACCGACGACGACGACGACGACCACGGACGACGTCGACGACGACTACGACGGACGAGGACTACGAGGACGACGATGACGACGGACGACGAAGACGACAGACGACGGGCGACGGTCGACGACGACGACGACGACGAATGCTGACGTTCCATGACAAGCGGCCGCCGACGACGACGCCGACGCCGACGGAGGGCGGAACACGACGATAGGCCACGGACGGAGGACGACGGACGAAGAACGGCAGTCGACGGACGACGAACGACAACGACGACGACGACGGACGACGAACGATGTCGACGACGACGACGACGACGACGGACGATGACGACGACGGTGACGACGACGACGACGACGACGACGACGACGGACGACAGAAGACGAGACGAGGAGGATGACGATTAATAACGACGACGACAACGACGACGATGACGATGGCGAACGACGACGACCGACGACGACCGACCGACTCTGACGCCGACGCCGACGCCGACGATCGACGACGTGGACGAACGACGACGGGCGACGGACGATGAACGACGGCGGACGACGACCACGACGACGATGACGACGAACGACGAGCGACCACGACGACGACGACGACGGGCGACGGACGACGACGACGATCGACCGACGCCGACGCGGACGCCGACTTCGACGAACGACGGATGCGATGGGCGACGGAGACGCTGTCGGCTACGGAAACGTCGACGGACGACGGGGGAATGAGGACGGACAACGGGCGACGCACGACGCACGACGACGACGAACGACGACGACGACATCGGACGACGGACCACTGACGAGGATGACGACGACGACCGACGACGACGACAACGACCACGGACGACGATGACAACGACGACGCCACGGAAGACGCACGCCGCACGACGACGACGACCAAGGCGACAGACGACGGACGACGGGCGACGACGACGACGACAACGTCGACGAACCCCGACGACCGATGACAAACAGACGATGACGACTCCGACGCCGATGGAGGGCAGAAGACGGACGATGGACCACGGACGGTGGACAACGCACGAAGAACGCTGGACGACAGACGACGAACGACAACGACGACGACGACGACCGACAACGACGACACTGATTGACGAACGACGAACACGACGACAGACGATGCCGACGACGACGACGACCACGACGGACGATAGAATACGAAGACGACGATGACGACGACGAACGACGAATGACGACGAACGACGACGACGACCGACGCTGACCCGGACGCCGACGCCGACGCCGTCCGGCAACGACGTGGATGAACGATTGATTGTGGACGACGGGCGACGGACGACCACGACGACGACGACCACGACGACGAAGACGACGAACGACGTCGGACGACGACGACGGCGACGACGGGTGATGGCGACGGGCGAGGACGGACGACGGACGACAGGCGACTGACGACGAATCACGGACCACGGACGATGACGACGGACGACAGGCGATGACGTTGAGGGACGATGACGACGACGAACGACTATTGACGACGACGACGACGACGACGACTACTACGACGACGACGACGAGGGGCGACGACGACGACGACGGGCGACCACGACAACGACGGCGGCGACGACGACGGACGACGTCGACTCCGACGGACGACGGACGACCGACCACGGGCGACCGACGACGGTCGACGGACCACGGACGACGGCCGACTGACGACGCACGACGGACGACAGTGACCACGACGACGGCGACGTCGACGACGACCGACGACGAACGACGACGACGACACCGACGACGACGATGGACGACGGATGACGACAGAGACGACGACAGCTATCGACGACGAACGACGACGCCGACGATCGATCGACGACGGCGATCGACCAACGACGACAAACCGACGACGACGAACGACGACGACGACGGACGGCGGACGACGGACGACGGACGACGGTCCTCGGACGACGGGTGACGGACGATGGACGACGCCAACGACATTGACGAACGACCAACGAGTAACGACGACGACGACGAAGGCAACGACGGACGACGGACGACGTCGACAACGACGACGAGCGACTGACGACGGACGACGGATGACGATCGATGAACGACGGATGACGTAAGACGGTGATGACGACGACGACGATGACGACGGACGACGACGACGACGACGACGACGACGACGACGACGACGACGACGGACGACGACGACGATGACGACGGACGACAGTGACCACGACGACGACGACCACAACGGACGACGGACGACGGACAACGATGACGACGACGACGACGAACGACGACGGACGACGACCACGACGATCGTCCGACGCCGACGCCGACTCCGACTTCGAGGGACGACGGATGCGATGGGCGACGGACGACGCGGTCGGCTACGGAAATGTCGGCGGACGACGATCCCGACGACTGACGACCCTGACGTCGACGAAGGACAGCAGATGACAGACGACGACGTCCATGGACGGCGGGCGACGACTCCCCTCGGCAGGCGCAGGCGCCAGAGATGGAGGGCGGGCCGCTCGCCCCTGGAGAGGCGCGCCCCCTGCCGCGGAGCTTCCCTCGGGGGGTCGTCGATCCTCGATCCTGGATCGGTCACCGAGGGCCGAGGGGGCGGGGAGAGGACGAGGACCAGGAGGAGGAGGAGGAGCAGGTGGAGGAAGAGGAGGAAGAGCAGGTGCAAGAGGAGGGAGGGAGGGCGGGTGAAGGAGGGGCGGGGGTGGCCAGAGTACGGTCGGACCGAGGTATAAGATCGAGGTCGGTTCGGGGAGGGTGCCCTGATGTTCTTCGTGCTGGTGGGATGTTCTTGTGCATCCTGGGGGAGGGTGCCCTCGAATGTGCTTCAGATCGGCCGGTGGCGAGTTTCATGTTCTTGAAGGGTGCTCTTCTGTCCTGGGTTCGACTGTAGGCCGACGGTGCGTCAGCAGTGTTGCGGCACGCGGTCCGCCTCCTCGCGAGGCCATGCTCGCGCGCCTCTTCACCACGGGAAGCGCCCCGCTGAAATGCGAGCCCCCGTGGGATTGCCATCCATGCGAGGGCCCCGGTTTTGAAATGGGTCCGCATTCAATCCGTCTGACTGTAGGAGGTAGAAGTACAGCGGGGTGCGATGATTCACTTCCGAGGTCTAGGCAGCGATCTCCTCGCGGATACCGCAGGCACATCAAGCAAGAAGCTGGCCTGCTGGCGGGTACCCAACGAAAAATCCTTCCTCCAAGATGTCTGAGAGGGTCCCTAATGAACCTTGACGTGGTGGCAGCAGTTCTTCGCAAGATGAGCCGCCTCCCTGCAGGCAGGGCTATCAACGTCATGCCAAAGATCAGGAGCAGCTTCCACTCTGCAGACGCCTTTCCCTGGCGACATGCTTAGGGGGCCACGTGCGAACCCTACCCCTACCCCCCACGATTTCTGAGGCGGAAGGTAAGGGTTCACTTCGCTCGGAAGCGAACCCCACACTCCGCCTCAGAAATCGTGGGGGGTAGGGGTAGGGTTCGCACGTGGTCCTCCCAGAGCCCTGTGCCGGGCACGAGAGTGCCCCAACGGAAATCGGTCAGGCACCCGTGCAAGAGCAGATGCTCCCGTCTGGAGCGCGGACTGCCAGGGCAGCTTCTGCCACTCGGCGCGCCCAGGCAGCATCTGCCCCTCCCAGGCTGGGTGACCCGCCTGCCTGGCATCGCTCGGACGTGTGCGTTTGTCCTCTGCAAGGGCCATCGAGGAGCATCCTGGACCATCTTGCGGACAAACCAGCGCACGTCGCCGAAACATGCACGGTGAAAGTGGCGTCCGAGCGATGGCAAGACTGGGCCTCTGGGGCGATCCCTCCTCCCAGGGGCTCCAGCTGCCGTGGCTGCCCAGGACCGCCCCACGGGCTGGCAGCTGCAGTGGCCCGCGTGGCCTGCGCCTGCTCGGCGTGCACCGCCCCTGCACGACCGACAGGACCGACGCCGCTGCGCCTTTGCCCGACAGTCGGAAGAGGACGAGGTACTGCTAGCGCTAACTATCCTTGCCTCGTTTTTGCTTTTTTTTCGTCCTCGGTGGAGGCCGTCGTCACCAGCGCTCGATTTGCCTCGAGATCTGGGTCAGAACGCGCCCCGGGAGGTCCGTGGAGAAGCCGTATCGGTACCTTTTGGTCCTTCCGGACAGGTCCCCTACAGTGAAGGCGCTGAAAGTAGGGCCGCTTTGGGTTCGGGAGGGGCTCCTTGCTCCTTGGGTCAGTCCCCCTCGTGCCCCCAGGCTCTTTTATGTCAAAAGGGGCTTCATTCCCTTTTTGTTGCGTTCCTTATTGCAGCAGCTTGACTGTATGCACAGCCAGCTGCCTCGAAGCTCGGGCGAAATGCTTTGGACCACCTCTCGCGCGGCAGCTCGGAGCCCAGAGCTGCGAGGATGTCTCAGGCGAAACGCGCCGGACCACCTCTCGCGCAGCATCCCGAAGCTCAGAATTGCGCGGATGTCTCAGGCGAAACGCGCCGGTCCGCCTCGCGCGCGGCATCTCGCATTCTCGCAGCTCAGAATTGAGAGGATGTCTCAGGCGAAACACGCCGGACCACCTCGCGCGCGGCAGCTGACAGCGCAGAGTTGCGAGGATGTGTCAGGCGAAACGCGATGGACCACCTCGCGCGCAGCAGCTCGGAGGTCAGAGTTGTGAGGATGTGTCAGGCGAAACGGGCTGGGCCACTTCGCACGTGGCGTCCTGGAGTCAAGAATTTCGAGAATGTTTCAGACGAGGTACCCAATCCTGGCCACATCAGAAGCGAGAGTTGTTACGGTAGGTTTGCGTCGTGTCGACCAGCGGCGACCCCAGCGCGGGCGTTCAAGGTTGAACGCCGCCGGCGACCCAGAATCGATCGATGTTGAACGATTGGACGTTGCGGAGACGGCCGATCGTTCAAGGTTGAACGATCCCTGCGGTGTCAAAAACCAACGCTGGGGACGGCACGACACGAACCCGCCGTAGGATGTCTCAGACAAACGGCCAGGACCACCAAATTAACTTGAGGGTGTCTCTGCTCGCCCGCCCTTCGACTGGACCTAGCTACGACCACAGAAGCACCGCATCCAGCAATATGAATTGGGAATGACAAAGATGAGTAGGCTTCCAAGGGAATCATTTCATCCTTCCTTGCATTTTCGGCCCATCCTTTGCCATCATCTCTGGCCACTTTCATTCAAGCGGGTTCAGCTTGGGCGTCCAAGATTCTTGCATCCTTGCCGCACATCCCTAGGATCCTGTCGTGCTGGGGTCGGCACGACACGAACCCGCCGTAGGATGTCTCAGACAAACGGCCAGGACCACCAAATTAACTTGAGGGTGTCTCTGCTCGCCCGCCCTTCGACTGGACTTAGTTACGACCACAGAAGCACCGCATTCAGCAGTATGTTTTGGGAATATCAAAGAGATCAGTAGGCTTCCAAGGGAATCATTTCATCCTTCCTTGCATTTTCGGCCCATCCTTTGCCATCATCTCTGGCCACTTTCATTCAAGCGGGTTCAGCTTGGGCGTCCAAGATTCTTGCATCCTTGCCGCACATCCCTAGGATCCTGTCGTGCTGTAGTTCCAGTCGAGGTGCCATCGCGCAGAGACATCCTCAAAGCTTTGAGGTGAATTGGAGCGTTATGACTGAGATATCCTCACACAGTTCTGGGCTCCGAGAAGTCCTGGCCTGAGGTGGCCCGGCCATTTTCGCCTCAGACATTGCTGCAACTCTAGGCTCAGAGGGGCCGCAAGCGACGTGGTCCGGCTAGTTATTTCGCGTCACATCCTCGCAGCTCTTGGCTCGGAGATGCCGCGCGCGAGGTGGTTCAATGGGCCCTTGGGGGCTCGGGGGGCTCCGACCCTCCAAAACAGACCCCCCTCCTCAGGTGTACCGGGCCCCCCTCGGTATCTGACTGATGGTGGGGGGTGCGTGCAATGTTCTGCCTTTTTCGTGGGTTTCCCAGGGCCCTCGAGGATCCGCTTCTGAGCCTCTTGGGTTGAGCATGGGCATGTCCGAGGCTGAATCGACGAATCGTTGAGTCGTCGAGTCCCGTTGTCGCATATCCCCTGCAGCGGCTGGGCCGGCAGCGGCCGCTGTTGCGAGAAACAAGTTGCACGCGTGCCCTGGCTCTTGCACCAAGGAGCTGCGAGGGACAGGAGGCTTTCGCCTCCTTCCCCCAGGAGTTTCCTCGGGGGGAGGACGACCGACGAACGACGAACGAAAATACAGAGGTTCGAGCTCTAGAACACATCTTTGCAAGAGAATAACGAGGTCCGAGTTCTAGAACACAGCTGTGCAACCCCTCCCCCTCCTCCTCCTCCTCCTCCTCCTCCTCCTCCTCCTCCTCCTCCTCCTCCTCCTCCTCCTCCTCCTCCTCCTCCTCCCCCTCCTTGGGCCAGGACCAGGGGGGAGATCACGGAAGCCGGGGGGGGAGGCCTGGGTCTGGAAGATTCGCGGCCCAGGAGAGGAGGGGGAGGAGAGGCGGGAGGCTTGGGGCAAGGACCATGAGGGGCCAGGGGGGAAGTCATGGAGGCCCGGGGGGGGGGGGGAGGACGACGAACGGGAGGCCGGGTGGGGGGGAGGACGACGAACGGGAGGCCAGGGGAGGGAGAGCGAGGGGAATTGGGTCCAGGGAGTGGGTTCGCGAGGCCAGGGGGGGGGAGCAAGGGGAGCTGGGGAGGGCTGGGTCCAGGGCAAGGCCAGGACGGCCAGGGGGGAGGTCGAACGACGAATGAACGACGACCATGAACAAAAAAAAGAGGCCAGGGGGGGAGGACGACGGACGGGAGCCCAGAGGTGGGAGAGCGAGGGCTGGGTCCAGGGAGTGGGTTAGGGAGGCCAGGAGGGATAGAGCGTGGGGGGCTGGGGAGGGCTGGGTCCAGGGAATGGCCAGGACGGCCAGGGGGGAGGACGAACGAACGAACGACGAGCGAAAATGAAGAGGTCCGAGCTCTAGACCACAGCCGTGCAAGAGAATTTTTAAAAATGATCTCGCAGGACCCCCCAGTGTCATCGTCGTCGTCGTCTTCCTCCTCCTCCTCCTCCTTGTCCTCCTCCTCGTCGCTGTCTTCGTCCTCTTCCTCCTCCTTCTCGCTCGTCGTCTTCCTCGTCCTCCTCCTCCTCCTCCTTCTCCTCCTCATCATTCTCAATGTGTGCCTTCCGAGGTGGAGTTCATCGACTGGTGGGGGGACCTGGTCAGCTACCGCGGCAAGATGCTCCGCACTAAGAGCGGGGCGGAGCAGCGGGACCCCGTCCTGGCGCGCGCACGTCTGTGCTCTCACTGTCCACTGCGCGGCGACGAGAGGGGTAGAAAGAGGAGAAGGAGGAGGAGGAGGACAAGGAGGTGGAGGAGGAGAAGGAGGAGGAGGAAGAGGAGGAGGAGGAGGAGGAGGAGGAGGAGGAGGAGGAGGGGGACGAGGAGGGGGAGGAGGGGAGGAGGGGAGGAGAGGAGGAGGAGGAGGAGGAGAAGGAGGAGTAATTAGGAGGTGGAGGAGGAGGAGAAGGAGGAGGAGGAGGACAACGACGATGGCGACGGCGACGACTAGGCGTGGAAGAGTCGTTGGCGCGACGCGCGCCGCCCTGTGCGCGGCGAGGGTGGGGGAGGGGCAGCCGACAGGAAGGATCGTTTCGTCAGCGTCGGGGTAAGTTAGAAGGAGAAGCGGGGAGGAGGAGCAAGAGGACCCGAGCAGGCCCATGATGCACCAGCGATGCTGCAATTCACCCTCCCTTCCCAAGTCCCCTCCGCACATGTCCCTACAAGCTTTCATTTTCACTGCGAGAAGCGTCCCCCCCCGGACCCCCCCGCCCCTACAGATCAGCACGATTGGGCTTGCCATTTTGGCGAGAGCACCGTTTTGAAAAGACACGTTAGTTCAACGAGGTCTCCAGCGATATCCCTCTGTCGAATAAAGGGCCGCTCCCCACCTGTGAACCTGTTGTACCAGATTTACACCTGTGGCTCTGAACTTCGACGAAGTTCAAACATTTGAGAATGAGCCGCCCTGGATCCGCGTAGTGCTACATGCGTTGAAGTTTCAGCTGTTCGGTTGAAGCTCGCGACGTCTCCAGAGAGAGCCCCATCTGGGAAACGGACGGCCCCCCTTCATCTCTCGAAATGTCGAACTGTCGCTTGAAGAACTCGGCTGTGCTTCCCACCTAGGCGAGAGCCCCATTTCTAAACTGACTTGTGTTTAATCCTTTGTAGCTGCTGCCAGGGATTCATACAAATGCGCTCGGTGTTAAGGCGAGAGCACCACTTTGACAATGAACCGTCCTCAATCTTCCATATTCATGGTCTGTGTGTAGACGCTGTGCGCAGCGCTGAGGCGGGAGCAACATTGTCAACACGACCTCTGTCATGCT
Organism: Prorocentrum cordatum; assembly: GCA_963575745.1. Taxonomy (NCBI): domain Eukaryota; class Dinophyceae; order Prorocentrales; family Prorocentraceae; genus Prorocentrum; species Prorocentrum cordatum. The sequence continues at coordinate 790,806 of CAUYUJ010014405.1, read as the reverse complement.
TCCACCATGGTTTCACGTCATTCGAAAAGAGCGTTCGCATTTCTAAGACGAGAGCCTTTAAAAAGAAAGCACCCGTGCTCCATCCTGGAACCTAACTTTTAAGACGAATGCGAGCGAAGCTCAGGCGCACACACCACTTTGAAGAAGGGGCTGTCCTACATGTCAGAAGCTGCTGCAAACTGTTAAGGCGAATGTGCGCGGCGCTGCGACGAGAGCCACATGCTGAAAAGGAAGATCCGTCCATCCTCGAGATGTGCTACAAACTTGTAATGCGAATGTTTGCGGCGCTAAGGCGATCGCCACATTTTGAAAACGACTTCCCATCCTTGAGTATGTTGCGCACTGTTCAGACGAAAGAGCGCAGCGCCAAGACGAGAGCCAACTTTTGAACACTTCCCGTGCTCCATCCTTGAAGTTGTGACGAACCTTTCGGACGAATCTTTGCGGCGCTCAGGCGGGCCGCATTTTGAACATTGAAAGCCATCCGCTCTTCGTCCTTGAAGTTGTTGCATACGACAAGCCTCATGGTTATAACTGGTCAGCAAATCCCGCGCTCCACGCCAGTGCCGCCCTGCCGACACGCCCGCCCTCGGAGACCAGGACACAGGTGAACCAGGACACGGAAACCCAAAGAAACGACCTTGCTTCCTGCAAAGTCGCATTTTTCAGCACCAGTGCGGTTTTTGTTGGCTGCACTGCAGGGTGCGGGTTTGTGTCCGGGTTTAGGAGGGTATTGCAGGCTTTCAGGGCTTGTGTTTATTCTGGAAGTGTTGCACTGCAGTATTTTGTTCGTGCCGCCGTCTGGAAGAATTTGTTTCGAGGGATGTTGGGTGCCCGGGTCTAGCGTGTCCGGGTTTGCGGGGCCCTGTACCCGGGGGGTGCGACTGAGGAGGGCCAGCCGCGTGGAGCGGGCCCCCGCTGGCGCCGGTGGCGGGGCGCTCCTGCGCCGCCGGCAGTATACCGCGCACCCCGAGGGAGCGGCGGGAACTCCCGAACGCCAGCGCCCTCGGGGTGCGCGAGTGCCACCGACCGCGGCCCCGCGGAGCGGCACCGTGACGGAGGGCCGATGCTGAGGCGGGGCTCTCCCTGCACTCCGAGGCCTGCAACGCCTCAGGCGCCTCCGAGGGACCGGTGGAGGCATCACTCGCAGAAGCTCTCGCGAGGTGGCCTGCTTGCGAGCGACTGCCAACAGCAACCGTTCAATGGACCACGGCTTGCCGTTCAACATATTGCACTATGAACAGCCGCCCCCACGTCCCTGGACCAACCTCCAGACCACCTGGACCCCAGACCACCCCCCCAGACCAACCGGACCACCTATGGATTGCACCTTCCGGGTCACCCAGACCACCCCACGGACCGCCCGGACCACCCAGACCGCCCTGACGACCCGGAGCACCCAGACCATAACAGGACCGCCTGGACCACCCACCCGAGCTGCCCGGACCATTCGTTCCCCCCGGACCACCCAGAGACCCCCTGGACAGGCCGGACCCGAACCACCCGGTCGGCCGGATCACGGCTCAGCCACCCCCGAGCCACCCAGACCATGCGGCCCGTGCAGATTATACCCAGACCAATCCGACCACCCGGACCGCTCGGACCACCTGGACCCGTCGGACCATCTGAACAATGGCCCGGACTATGATTCCATGGTTCTGGCTCTGGTTCTGGCTCTGGTTCTGGTTTGGGCCTGGCCGTGTGTGCAGAGTCAGAGCCTTCCTTCAGTCATCAACCTCGCCCATCTCTAGGTGTGGTCAACCGGAGAACTCCCTTTCTCTCCGCTTCTGCTCCTCGTTGCGCCGCTCGCGCTCCCCTCCGGCTCTTATCCTTCGCCCCACTTCTCTATCCTTAGCCGCTCCCTGCTCTAATTCTCCGTCATTCGCTTGGCCCCGGAGGTGGCCCTCGAGGCTTTGGCATCGGACCTCCCCTCCTCTCTTCTTCGCCCCCCCCACCTGCGCGACTGTCCAGACCTCTGCGCCTCCCGCGAAAAGTTCGCGAGAGTCCGGGCCCCCCGCGCAGAACTCGCGAGAGTCCCTCGAAAGCTTCGCATGAATCCTTCGCGCCGTGCACTGTCCTCTGAGGCGCCTCCCGGGCTACCTCGCCCCCGTGAAACCCCCCTGGGCGATTCGCAAGGGCTGTTCCCGCGCGAGACCACCCCGGGCGACTCGTGCAGGAACTGAGCGGCGGAGACCCCCCCGGGCGATTTCACCGCTCGGATCGACCCCCCCGGGCGAGTCGGCCCGTCCTGGAACCCCCCCGGGCGATCCAGGACCCGCCGCGCCCTCCTAGGCGAGCGGGGGCGCCTACGGGAAAAAAAACCGCTTAAGCTCCCTTTTGAGGGAACTGTGGCGGGGGCGATCGGCGCCGGGGCGGCAGTCGAACCCCCCCGGGCGATCGACCGCGGCAGATCCCTCCCACATAAAAAAAACACAAGAAAACACAACAAAACACAACGCAACATAAAACAAAGACAAACAAACATAAAACAACACCGGACGGATCATAACAACATACAAAAGAAACAACAACAACACCAACAACAACAACAACAACACCACCAACAACAACAACAACAACAACAACACCAACAACAACAACAACAACAACAACAACAACATCAACAACAACAACAACAACAACAACAACAACACACACACGCACACAACAAATAATATATTATGGCTCTGACTTTGCACACCTAAGTCTGGTTTTGGCTCTGGGTCTGGTTCTGGGCTCTGGCGCTGGTTTCGTGTTTGACTCTAGGACCTTGAAGTTGGATCTGGCTGTGGTTCTGGCTGTGGTTCTCGCCGCGGCCTGGCCGAGGCTCTGGCTCGGATAAAACTGTATGTAGTTATGGCTGTAGTTATGGTTCTGGCTATGGTTCTCGTTCTGGTTCGTTTTTTATTGTGCTGTGGCTATGATTCTAGTCTTGGCTCTGGGTCTGATTCTCATTTGGGTTGTGCCTGCGGCCTGGTTCAGGCTTCGAATCGGGTCCCGATTATGGTCCTGGCTTTCGCTCTGGCTCTGGTTATGGCTCTGGCTCTGGCCCTTGTTTTGGGTCTGGGTCTGGCTCTGATTCGGGTTGTGGCCTGACTCAGGCTGTGCATCGGGTCCCGACTCTGGATCTAGCTCTTGTTCTGGCTCTGGTTCTGGCTCTGGCTCTGGCTTCGCTTGTCGTCCTGGCTCTGGATCTGGCTCTGGCCCACTGAAATCTGGCAGCGGCTCTGGTCGCCACTGCGGTTGCGGCACAGATCTGGCTTTGGTCCTGGTTCTGGCTCTGGATACAGCTGGCCTTGCGTTGTGCTACAGATGCGGCTCTGGCCGCGAGACCAGGTTGTGGTTCGGGCTCTGGATGCGGGCGTCGGTGCGACGCGGGACAGCAGAGACAGGGCAGAGCGAGGAGGTGGTAATCGTGTCTTCCCTTTGCAACGTTGTCGTCGTTCGTTCGCTGTGGCCCTCCCCAGAGTCCTCCGTGAAACCTCTGGGGGGCCCCAGGCACCTCCGGGGACGCCCTCGCTGTCTCTTTTGGGATATCCGGCGGGTGGGAGGAGGAGGAGGAGGAAGAGGAGGAGGAAGAGGAGGAGGAGCAAGGGGAGGAGGAGGAGGAGGAGGAGGAGGAGGAGGAGGAGGAGGGGGAGGGGGGGAGGAGGAGGAGGAGAGGAGGAGGAGGAGGAGGAGGAGGAGGAGGAGGAGGAGAGAAAAGAGGGAGAGAGAAGAAAAGGAGGGATGCCCATGTGTGTCGCCGCGGGGGTGCGCGGAGAATGCTCCTCGCGCACGCCTGCGAGCGGCGCGGCGAAAAGAGAAATTGAAACATCGCATCGTGCATCCGCTGCACTCGCTGCTTGCCCACTGTGCTGATCGCCCCCGAGCGCCTCCGCCACTCCTCTGCCACCTCTTCCGTACCCCGCCCCCTCCTGTTCATCATGCTGTTCCTCCTCCTCCTCCTCCTCCTTCTCCTGCCTGTGCGCTCCTCCCTCCGCCCCTCCTCTCCCGCCTCCGCCCCTCCTTCTCCTGCCCCTTGTCCTCCCTCTCCTCCACCTCATCCTGCTCCCTTCCCCCGCCGACAGCCCCACCCCTCGCAGCCGCTCCGGCCGTCCCCCCCGGCGCGCGGGTCAGGTCGCCACTCTGCTCCTTGCGCGCCGCCGCATCCGGCAAAGCGACGCACCAGTCCTGCATTTCCTGCTCGCCCATGCCGACGCGACCCGCCAGGGCCGCTCCCTGGGCGGCCGCTCCCCGCAGAAAGATTCTCGTGGCCTTCGCGACGAGTTCGTCCTTCGTCTTCTGCCCGGCGAGCTCTTCATGCAGGGGTGGGCTTCTCCCAGAAGGACTCCTGCAAATCGATGTGAAGCCGTACGCGATGCGCGTTCTTCGTCTTGCTCCGCTCCCACGCCGCCTCGTCGAGCCACGACTGCTCTCGGCGTTAAGAGCAGCCTCCCCCTGGGTCTCCTTGAGGGCATGCACGGCGCAAACCATCACCACCCACCAAACCACCCCAACCCAACCCGAAGGCCTCAATTTGTCCTCCATTTCCAGTGTGGGGGGGTCGGGAAACATTGAAAAAACAGATGGAACCCGTACCCCCCCCAAAGCGAAATTCGGGTCTTCGGGTTGGGTTGGGGTGGCTTGGTAGGTAGCCAAACCATGGGCGTCAATGTCAGGAGGGGGCGCGTCAGGGCAGAGCGAGGGCGGGTTCAGCGCCAGCCCGAACGCGCACAGCCTGACTCACGTGGTCCTACGGGTCCCGCTCCTTACCGTCTCCTTCTCGCTCGACGGTGCCCAGACCACCCGGACCAACCGGACCGACCGGACCACGGTGCAGTCAGACTATAGCTGGACCAACCGGAACAACCTGACCGGACCAACCGGAGCATGCGGATCACCCAGACCACCCGAACCACTGAGACCACCCAGACCAACCAGACCAACCCGATCAACCGGACCAACCGTACCAACCGGACCAACCGGACCAACTGGACCAAATGGACCAGCTGGACAAACCGGACCAACTGGAGCAACCGGACCAGTCGGAACAACGGGACCATTTGGACCGATCGGAACAGCCGTACCAACCAGACTAACCAGACCGAACGGATCAACCGGACCAACTGGACCCCTGGGCCCCAGACGTGGGAGGGACTATAGTCGATTGCAAAGCGAGTGCCATTTACCAAGACAGCCCAACAGCAGTGCCATCGGTATGCAATGGGCCTCGCCAGACGCCCTTTTCAGACTTCCGCAGTGCTGCAGTTTGTAGTGTCTAGGAGTGTGTAGCGGTGCACGCACCACGGAGCAGGGGGAGGAGGGAAAGGAGAGGAGTAAACAGCGGTAGCGATGTGCCGTCAGTCGATCCAGAGCTTCTTCCATATCTCTTTGCTCCCTCTGCTCCCCCTTCTTCCCCCCTCCTCCTTCTCATTTTCCTCCTTCTTCATCCTTCCTGTCTTCCCTGATACGGCTCCCGCTTCCTTGCCATTCACCGTCTTGTCCTACTTACTCCCCCTTCTCCCCCATCCCTCTCCTCGTCCTCCGCTTCCTCCCCATCCACCCCCATGCACATGCATACCTATGTGACCACCCTTCGGGTGAGGAGGGGGAAGAACATAACCAACTGATGGCAATCTTGGTGGTTGTGATGATGACGATGCCAATGATGCGCCCTCGGGTTGGCGACGCCGAGTGATGATGCTGGTCGCGATGAGTGCTGCTGTTTGTCATCCCACCCGGCGTGCTCCAGGCATGAGGGACGGCGCGATCGAGACATTCGGAGCCAATCGATCCCCCAATCGATCCCCCAATCGATCTCATGATCGATCTCACTGTTGACCCCACTATTATAGATCTCAAAAACGATCTCACAAGCGATCTCACAACAGGTCTCACTATCGATCTCCCAACGGATCTCACGATCGATGTCCCAAACGATCTCATCATCGATCTTGCCGCCCTGTTCCAGCACATTGACTCGCGCCGCCCTGCTCCAGGACACGGAACACCGACGGAAAACCGATGGGACACCGACGGGACACCGACGCGCCACCGACGGGACGCCCCCGGCCACCGCGCGCTGGTGGTGGGAGGGGCGGACAATCGGCTCCACAGCTCTTAGCCACGGCGGCGTCATTCTTCTCGCGCGCCCACGCAGCTTCGCCTTGCCCAGACGCACGACACGAACACGAAACCGAAACAGGTTTCCCTGTGGGGGGCGTTCTACGTTCCACTGCAATCTCACCCCCAGCTTCCGATCTTGTAATTTTCGTGGGTTGAAACATTCGACAAATGTCCCGCGCTTCCCACGCCAATGTCTGCGAAAAATTGCCTTTCGAACGTGCCAGGATCAGCAGGGGCGCCTGGGAGTGTCCTCGACCCTGAGTGCAGCGTGTCGTTAGGACCTCCGCCTCTTGCAACTTCATGGCTTGGCGCCTACAATGTCCGCCGCCCTCCGCTTTCTCATGATCTCGATCTCTTTTCACTTATAGGACTACCCTTCGGGTGATAAGGAGGTTGGGATGGGTGAAAGGGCCAACTGATGGCATTCTTGGTGATACTGATGAGGACGATGCCAGTGATGCGCCCTCGGGTTGGCGACGCTGCGTGATGATGATGCCGGTCGCGATGAGTGCTGCTGTTTGTAAGCCCACCCGGCGCGCTCCAGACATGAGGGACGGCGCGATCGAGACATTGGGAGTCAATCGATCTCACCATCGATCCCCCAATCGATCTCACAATCGATCTCATGATCGATCTCACTGTCGATCCCACTATTATAGATCTCACGAGCGATCTCACAACAGGTCTCACGATCGATCTCCCAACGGATCTCACTATCGATGTCCCAAACGATCTCACCATCGATCTTGCCGCCCTGTTCCAGCACATTGACTCGCGCCGCCCTGCTCCAGGACACAGAACACCGACGGAAAACCGATGGGACACCGACGGGACACCGACGCGCCACCGACGGGACGCCCCCGGCCACCGCGCGCTGGGGGTGGGAGGGGCGGACAATCGGCTCCACAGCTCTTAGCCACGGCGGCGTCATTCTTCTCGCGCGCCCACGCAGCTTCGCCTTGCCTAGACGCACGATACGAACACGAAACCGAAACCGGTTTCCCTGTGGGGGGCGTTCTACGTTCCACTGCAATCTCACCCCCCAACCTCCGACCAGCTTGGCCGCACCCCGCCTTCAACGGCCGTGGCGTGAGACTTTTCCCCGTGAGCTGGCTTGCGCGCTGTTCTCCTCTTTTGCGATGGCCTGGCGCTCTGGCAGAGCGCCAGTGATGCCAGTGGTGATGCTGACGACGTGGAGGGGCGTGGGGCGTGGTTCCCAGACCCCCTCGAGTCGTGAAACAATCACGAAGAGAGGCTTTTCGCTTTTTTCGGCCTTTGGGGGCCCTTGCCAGGCCTTGGAACGAACGAAGAAGCCGTGCCATGACGGCACATCGGCTGCAGTGCATATGGTGTGTGAAACAGAAAAGCAGCATCATAGCGACTCGCCTGCTTAGCTTACGCGGGAGGGGGGGGGAGAAGAGAGGGGGGAGGACCGGAGCGGGGCAACAGTATGCAGGCAAGCCCCTATGAAAGAGAACGGCAATGCTGCCGCACAGTGGCCCTCCAGTTCTGGAAAGAGCCGTTACCATTCGACAGCGTTGCTGCTAGCCGGTCCTCGTCCTGCTGCGCGGCGCTCAGTGCATGCGCCCTGATTCTCTGGCCCCACGACACCCTTGGGCGCCCTCGTTTTCGAGCGCCCCCTGGGCGTGCCAACATCGTGGATGAAGGTTGAAATACGGAGCGTCGTGCGATAGATGCGTCGGGCATCATGGCCACCCGCCCAAACAAACACATCTGTTTGGCGACTAGCTGGTCTGCCAGCGGGCTCGACGACGCTGTCTTCAGAACTTCCTGGTTGGACACCCGGGATATCATCGGATGCGGGATGCCCCATATCTTCCGCAGGCATCGCACATGGAACGAATTGATGCGAGAAAACTCTGACTTATTCAATCGCTCCGTCTCCAAACTGTAGAGCAATTTGGCGACGACACACGCTTCGTACATGCGTTGCTTCCTTGCCCGACTCAACGATGAATGGCTCCATACCTTCGTCAGAAGCGAAAAGGAGTTGCGCGCCTCGCCCACCCTGCGTGCCACGGCGCACCTGGCACTGCCGCTGGTGGTGAGCAGACCGCCCAGATAGATGTGCTGCTCTGCCTTTGGGATGGGCTGGCCGTTCGGATCGTAAATGGGTGGCGGATCTCCAACTTGCAGCACCACGGTCTTGTCCCGATTAGGCAATAATCCATACGGGGCGGCCCGCGAGAGCAGGCTGTCGAGGGCGTGCTGCAGACAAGCGGACGACTTGCAAATCAATGCTGTATCGTCCGCGTACTCGACGTCATCTGTCCGGCTGCCCGCGTGCTCCCAATTCACGTCCTCCATGATGACAGGCAAAACGATGATAAACAGGTATGGCGAGAGCGGACAGCCCTGGGCAATGCCAGCGGACTGCTCTCTGGCACCAGATTCCTTACCAGAGTCGCGCACGGTGAAGGTTCTGTGCTGGTAGATGGATGCGACCATGTCCACGTATTCCTCAGCTAAGCCAAACCTGCGCAGCGCCACTTGCATGGCGCCGGGGTCGATGCGATCGAAAGCCTTGGACCAATCTAGGAGCAACACTGTCAGTTCTCCATGCTTGAGATCCTGGGCGGCGTCCAGCATCCGCTGCACGGTGAGAATGGCCAAGTCGGTGCCGCGACCACGTCGGAAGCCGAACTGGTTGTCCCGGAGCCGGCCCTCCACCCCTCCAGATCGCAGTCGCTGCAGGATGAGGCTCGCAAGCACCTTGTATCCAACTGCCAGTAGAGATATTGGACGGTAGTTTGAAGGCAGCCCAGGGTCACCTTTCTTGAAAAGCGTGGTGACTGAGAAGTGCGACCAGTCCTGTGGAATTGACTTCGAATGCCAGCACTGGTTGCACAAACGCAGCAAAATGTCGAGGGCTTCCGCGCTCCTGCCAAGCACAGCCCAGAAATCGGGCGGCACGTTGTCAGGCCCACTTGCTCTGCCTCTCCGCAACCTCGACAAGACTGATTTGAGCTCCGCTGTCAAGAACTCTCCGCAGGGTATGTCAAGAGTTGCCCCAAGTTTCGGCTCCTCTGGCACGCCGACACCTGCGCCTGGACTACGTTGCCATTGCACGTTCTGCAAATATGTCGCCAAAGTGTCTGCCCTCTCGCTGGAATCCACCATGTCGCCGGCCGAATTGCGAAGTCTGCCTTGTTGTTGGCGGGCAGACCCCTTCCGAAGGCGCTTGATTGCAGGCCAACCTCCGTCCGCCAAGTCTGCTTCCAACCATGCTGCCCGGTCATTCTTGGCCGCTGATTTGATCTGCTTGTTCAGCGAGGCCTCCAGTGCGAACTGCCCCAGAACCCGTGCGTTGTTCCGCAGCTCGATGAGGTCCAGCGTGGCCGTTCGAATCCAAGGCCGCTTTGCCGTGACTGGGCGAACATGCAAGGCGGCATCTGCAGCAGCCTCCATGTTGGACCGCACTTCCTCCGCCAGTGCATCGACGCAACCATCTCCAGCGCCGCGCAAGATGTCCTGTCCCAACTCGACAAAACAGTCGCAGAATTTCTTCGCCACTGCAGCCTCCCCGAGACTCCGGGTGTCCCGCGTATCCCGGGATTCCCTGGGAAGCTTCTTCGGGATGTGCACGCCTAGGTCTGCGATGACAGCGAAATGATGCGATTGCAGGGCAATGTCCCGCCTGCTCCGGACTGCGCGAATAACTCTAAGCCACTTTTCATGCACAAGTAAATGATCAATCTCAGCGAACTTGTTTGCCGTGATTTCGTCCATAGGTCGTGCAGAGATGTCGTAGTACGTGACTTGTTGGTGCACGTGGCGCTCGTGGAAGGTGTTCGCCACGACCATATTCATAGACCTGCAGGTTTCCACCAGGAGGTCCCGATTGCTCGCAGCATCTATATTGGCTTCGCGATTGCCGTAGACGTAAGGCCCTAGAACGTCGTGCTCCGCAGCGCCTCGTTTGTGAATCCTGCTGTTGAGATCACCACACACGACAAGAGGTCCGTGAACTTTGGTTTTCTGCACAACGTCTTCCAAATCATTGAAGAAATTCTGTCGCTCCTCAGCTGGGCGCCCGTTGTGAGGGGCATAGCTTGTAATGAAACATATTTGTCCTCCTTCAACTCGGACCCGCAAGCTCGCTAACCTGGGACTGTGTTGCGTGAAGCCCAATACAGCACAACGGACGCGAGGAGACACCAAGAAACCTACTCCGGCATGCTCTCTCTCGTTCAGTCTCCCGCCAGATAGAATGACAAAGAAATCGGTGTGCAGAAAATATGCTGAACCAGCCAAGTGCGTTTCTTGGAGTCCCAGCACATCTATGTTCTCTGCCTTCATAACCAACTCAATCTGTTCCAACTTTGTTTCGTCCATCTGCTTCTCGTCTGAAAGGCCCTCCACGTTCCATGAGGCAAGCCGTCCCATGCAGATCGGTCTTGGGGTCGTTCTGCTCCGGAATTGCCTTGGGCAGTTCCGTCGTTCTTGAAAACGGTCAGGGAAAGTATTCGGTGGCAAGGGTAAGGTTGGTGAAACCTCCAGGGCGGTCGCATGAATATCTGCTTCACCATTTTGGGAAACAAGTGATGCGCAAAACTCCCCAGAGTGTGAAACGCCGATGCGCCGTCCGAGTTCATAGTGATGGGGAGGTTTTGACTTACCTTTCCCAGCGCCTTTCCCATCGCCTTTCTTCCCAGCGCTTCGTAGGAGCTTGTCCTGGCCGGCCTTGAGGATCTTTTCCCAATCCTCGCTCTTCAGGTAGCCCTCCCACCCGGCCTCGTACTCAACCTTGAGGGCCCCCTCCTCCACGACAGCCGCCAGGACCTTCTCGTCCCCCATGTGCAGGGTGAAGGCCTCCTCGTCCACCCACATGGAAGACTTCACGAACCCCCACTGTGAAAGCATCCACTTCGCTCCGAAAAGAACCTGGCGTGCAACGCGCGTGCCTAGGGGCTGCTCTTCTTTGGCCGAAACACGTTTCCCGTCAGCTGTCTCATGTTTCAGGCTCCTGATCGTCGCAACCGCTGTGTCGCGATCTTCTTGTTTAGGGAATTTTGCGAACAACAGCCCCTTGAACTCCCCTTTCACGAAGTAGTCAGAAGCTGGCGTAACATATCCCTCCCACAATCGATCTTTTATCCACTTGGATGCTGACCACTCGTCCCCCATACTTTCCAAACCTCGAAAAACTGCAATCAACTTGGTGTCCTCGGTCCCATTCTTCATGAGGGCGCGCATCTGGGCCTCCAGCTGCACAATCTGGTTCTGCAAGTCCTGCTGGAGTTTGCTGTCCTGCGGGTTCCCGCCCTTCCTCTCCCCTGGGCCCACGGACGCCTTGAAGGTCTGAAGATCGTCATTCACAGCCTGAATCTTGTTCATGAGGTCCTTGTTCTTCTCCTCCATCCCCTCCCACATATTCTCCATGTTCGACTCCACTCTTGCCACGTCGTCCTGGAGCTCCCGGACGGTGTCCAAGATTGGCCGGAGACGTTCATCAAACTTCTTGTCCAAGAGCTCCGCGATAGCACTGAGGGTGACAGGCTGTTGAGCTGCATCCAGAGGTGTAGAAGGAATGGTAGCCGCTGGTCTCGTCTCCTCTTCGCCCTCGTCCCCGCCCATGGTGTGCAGCGGGCTGAACAGCCGCTGTCGAACGTCGCGTTCGCCTCGTAGGGTCGTGCCTGGCTGCCGCGTGTGAGGCCGGCTCCCGGCGCCGGCGCCGTCTGCCACTGCGCGCGGCTGGGGGCGAGGGAGAGAGAGCGATGACGGGATCGCGGCGGGAGAGACGGAGCGGCGGGATCCAGGCCTTGGGGTCGTCAGAAAGCGATTCAGAATGAGGGACAGGTCCCAGGGGGATGGTCATGACGGGGAGGGTATTGGCCGGGCACGCATTCGGGACCCTGTGCTTGGCCGCGTCCTGCCGCAGCCAGCGGGGGAGGGCTCCCCTCGCTGGGCCTGGCTTCTCGGCAGGCGGCCAGGTCAGGATGCCGGGCTTTACGGTCAAAATTCTGCCTTGGGGTCCATTTTAGTGTCGGATGGGGCTCGGTGCTCGTTGGGCTCTCCCGCGGGTTCTTGGCTTGTGCACCTGAGGCATCCGGGCACAACCAGGGTCCCAGATAATCTTCGTTCCTTGCCCAGGGATCCTGACTCTGGGTGTAGATTTCGCCTCCCCCCTGGATCCGGCCCTGGGATGTGCGCCGCCTGCTGGCCATGGTGCCTCATTCGGCGGGTGCCCCTCCCCCGCGATCCGAGGAGCAATGCAACAAGGGGTGCCTGGACAATGGTGGTCAGGAGTGCACGCGAGGGGTCGGGAAAGGTTTGAGGAGGTGGATCGACGATCAACGATCGATGATTGGTGATGAAGATGATGATCATGATAATGATGATGATTATGACGATGATGACGTTGGTGGTGGTGGTGGTGATGGTGATGGTGATGCTGATGTTGCTGATGAAAAAGCTGCTGATGATACTGATGATGATGGTGGTGGTCGGTGATGATGCGTATGATGGTGATGATGCTGCTGCTGATGATGATGATGCTGATAGTGGTGATGGTGATGATTGTGCTGCTGATGATGATGCTGCTGATGATGATGGTGATGGTGATGTTCTTGATGATGGTGATGGTGATGCTTATGCTTATGGTGATGATGGTGCTGATGGTGATACTGGTGCTGCTACTTCTGATGACGATGATGATATCATGATGATAATGACGCTGATAATGACAATGATGATGACGATGCTGATGTTGATGCTGATGCTAATTCTGATGCTGATGCTGCTGATGGTGATGGTGATGGTGACGATGACGATGCCGACCGCGACGATGATGATGATAATGATGATGCAGGTGATGATGATGCTGATGATGATGATGACGATGGTTGTTATGGTTTTTGGTTGTGGTGGTGATGATGATGCTTTGGATGTTTTACCTGATGATGATGCTGGTGATGATGACGAGGATGACGATGATGCTGCTGGTGGTTGTGGTGGTGATGATGATGATCACGATGCTGGTAGCGATGCTTGTGATGGTTGTATTGGTGGATGTGGGTCTGATGATGATGATGATGACGATGATGAAGATGATGAGGATGATGCCGACGACGAGGAGGATGATGACGACAGGTGGTGGTGGTGGTAGTGATGACGCTGCTGCCGATGATGATGATGATGGTGATGATGATGATGCTGATGATGATGATGGTTATGGTGATGATGCTGCTGACGATGCTGATGATTAGGATGATCTCGCCGCCGCCGCCGATGATGATATGATGATGCAGGTGATGATGATACTGCTGATGATGACAATGATGGTGATGCTGATGCTGATGATGCTGATGATGGTTATGTCGATGACGATGACGACGGCGGCGAGGACGATGAAGAGGATGATGATGATTCTGATGATGGTGGTGTCGCTGCCAGTGATGATGATGGTGATGCTGCTGATGATGATGATGATTGTGGCGATGATGATGATGATGCTGATGATGATGGTGATGGTGATGGTGATGATGAGGATGATGATGATGATGATGATGATGATGATGATGATCATGATGATGATGATGATGTTCGGCTGGTGACGGTCGCGATGGTGGTGTTGGCGACGAGTACTACAGTGATGACGACAGCTATGGTGATGATGAGAGTGATGAAGACTATCATGTTGGTGATTGCCCCTGTAACGAGGCAGATGGTGATGATGATGAGGACGATGAGGGTACATTTGCTAGGTGGAGCTCAAGGTGATAGCGGCGCCCCAGGGTCGCCCAGAGGTCAGGATGTTCTGCCGGCAGGCTGGCGGGTCCTGCCTTTTTCTCTTCGTGGTCCAGCGTACATGCCGTTCACGCGTTTCGGCCCCGAGCAGGTTGGGAGGCACGTCAGGCCAGGCCCGACGCCGGTGTGCGCCTCGAACAGTTCGTCAGGCGACAGCCCTCACCCAGCCCGCACTATGGGGGAGTACTTAGTCTCCTATTTGAGCCCTTCGTTTCCTGGTTGCTCCTGGCCGCTTCGCTCCTCCTTTCTGAGTCACCTGCGCTCCCCGTCTGCAGCAGCCCACTCCCAGATATGCAGATGGGTGGCGATTCGCTTCCATCGTGCTTCGTGCCAGTGCCAGGTGATGCCGCTTTGATCTGGTCGTTGGTGCTCGTACCGCTACAGGAAGGGTTCTGATCATCAGGCCAATGTGGCCCTCACACTGCCAGCGAGTGCTCGCCTGAAGTGAACAGGCCAGAACTGAACATAAATGTTCTCACTGACTTGTTAGAGGGCGATTGGGGCTGGAGGGTGAGATGCAGAACCAGTGGTGTTTGCTGGGTTCATCACGGCCATTACACTCCTCCACAATTACACAATCTGACTAGTTACTACCCTCCTCTCTCCCCTGGTGACGTCCGGGAAATGTTCGGCCCCCCTCCGCGTGCTGGCTTCTTACACAGGATTCCCGGAAAACGGGTTTTCGCTGGGCTTTTCTCAGAAAGCTGCTCTCGCTTAAGCGCTGGCCCCTTTTTCGGGCTACCGCTCGTTCCGAATCGTGCTCCCGTTGCAGCGCTGGCCTCATTTCCGCGCTTCCGCTCGTTTCGAATCTTGCTCCCGCTGCAGCGTTGGCGTCATAGTTTCCAGCGCCATGCCACAGCATGGTTTTCGGTTCTTCCAAATCGGCCCCAAAATCTAGAACATGCCCCCACTAAAAAAACATCGGATGTGATCACACATTCGATGCCGATTCTTTTATGGGCCGTCGCCGCACCATGCTATGTCAGGCTACGCGTTCTCTGAATCGTGCTCCCGCTGCAGCGCTAGCCTCATTTCCGCGCTTTCGCTCGTTCCGAATCCTGCTCTCGCTGCAGCGCTGGCGTCATTAGTTCCAGCGCCATGCCACGGCATGGTTTCCGGTCCTCCGAAATAGGCCCCAACATCTAGAAACTGCCCTTCCCCGAAAAAAAAACATCGGATGTGATTACACATTCGGTTCCGATATGTTGGTTTCTTGGGCCGCAGAAGCCCCGCCCCCATTGTGGGCCGTCGCCACGCCATGCTATGTCATGCTACGCCTTGATCTTCAACACCATGCACTGCCATGTAATGCGATGCCATGCTGCGACATCTGACTGTGCGAATAGAAAGGGGATCTACGCCATGGTAAGGGATGGGAGGGAGGGGTAGGACGTCAGATCTGACGCGAGCGCACCTAGCTTGTCCTCCTCCTCCTCCTCCCCCTCCATTCTTCGCCATGTGTATCAAATAGACAAACGCATATACACACGTCATCATCGTTATCGTCGTCGCGCAGCCAACCGTGTCGTAGGGCGGGCGGGGAGGGCGTACGTGGCGTTCCCCGCCAGTCAGGGTCTCCACACTTGGACACTTCCAAAAGATATCGCGCGCCGATGTTGTAATGTGGCTCTCGCCTTGAGGCGCCGCGCCTTCGCGTAAAGTTTCCGACAGCTGCGCCGATGGAGGGCGTCCCGCTCTCAGAGTGTGGTCCTCGCCGTGCCACTTCCTGCCCCCTCCTCCTGTCCGCTCCTTCTCCCTGTCATCGTTCGTCCTCTCCCGTTTCTCACAGCTTGCCCCCTGGGCTCGGAGGGAGGAGATGCGATACCAACACCACCAGGGGGCCCACCGCCAGCGAGGAGGTCCTCGAGGCCTCTCCGAGCTGGAGGCTGGGGATGTCTCGAGCGAGAGGGGGGGACCACACCACCAGGGAGTTTCCCCTTGCCTCCTCGCATCTCCTCGCCCTGTTGGTGTTGGTGTCGCCTTTCCTTGTTCCTACTGGGCGCCGTGCGATCAGGGCTCGCTTCCGCCGCCGCCCGCGCTGCTGCCATCGCTGATGCCGCCGCTGCTCATGCGGGTGCCGTCGCGTTCCCCAAGTTCTGCTGCCGCCGCTGCCGCTCCTCTGCGGGCCGCCGCTGCCGCTGCTCTCTCGCTCTCTCGCTCTCTCGCCCGCGCCATTCCCTGCGAGGAGGACATTGCCAGCGGCGCCGACCAGCTCACCCGCTACGCCCGGTCCATGTCCAAGTACCGAGAGAATTGGTGAGTCGCTGCGGGCTCGGATTTCGCTCGTCTTGGCGCGTGCTCCACTCCCGTCGCTCGCCGTCCCCCCGTGGCTGCCGAAGCTGTGGTTCCTCCTGCTGCTGCCGCTTCTCGGAGTATTCCTTGGGCTGTCCAGGCCCTGATGTTCCTTTGCCTGTGCCACTGCTGCTGCTGATGCTGATTCGATCCACCTCATCCCCCATTCCAACTCAATCTCCTGATGTTGCCTCTGGTCCTCCTTCTCGTGATATACCCTATGGTGTATGCATGTCTGCCTGCCTGCCTGTCTGTCTGTCCGTCCGTCCGTCTGCATGCATGTATGTGGATGTTTGTCTGTCTGTCTGTCTGCCTGTCTGCCTGTCAGTCTGGGTGTCTGTATGCATGCTTGTATGTTGTATGTGCGCATGTGCGTATGTGTAAACGTATGTGTGTACATATGTGTGTGCATGTTGTATGTCTACATGCATGTATGCAGGTGTGTATGTATGTATGTATGGATGCGTGTATGTGTGTGAATAGGTGTGTTTGTAGATTTGTGTGTGCGTAGGCAGGTATGTATGTATGTATGTATGTATGTATGTATGTATGCGTGCGTGCGTGCGTGCGTGCGTGCGTGCGTGCGTGCGTGCATGCATGTATGTATGTATGTAGGTATGTGTATGTATGTATGTATGCATGCATGCATGCATTTGTGTTTGTTTGTATGTATGTATGTGTGAATACATGTATGTATGTATGTATGTGTGTATGTATGTGTGAATACATGTATGTATGTATGCATGCATGCATGCATGTATGTATGTATGTATGTATGTATGTGTGTGTATGTATGTATGTATGTATGTATGTATGTATGTATGTATGTATGTATGCATGCATGCATGCATGCATGTATGCATGTATGTTTGTGTGAGTTCATGGTTGTATGCGTGACTGGGTGTATTAATGTATGGAAGCATGTATTAGTGTGTGAATGTATGTGTGTATGGTTGTATGTGTGTGCGTATGCATGAATGGGTGTATGTATGTAGGTGTGCATGCATGTATGTATGAATGCATGTATGCATGTTTGTATGTATGCATGTATGTATGTACGTGTGTGTGTGGTTATGTGTGTATGTATGTGTGTATGAGTGTACGTGTGTATGCATGTGTGTATGTATGCATGCATGCATGCATGTATGTATGTTGGTGTGTCTATGCCCTTCTATCGCACACGCGCGATTTCTCTCTCTGCCTGCCTCCCTGAGGCCACGAGTGCCGCTGGCACCAACAATGGAAGCACGGCAAGAGGAGAGGAGGGCGAACGGCAAGTAGGGTGTTGGAGGCTGAACGGCAAGTGGACACCACATAACGCTGGACGGTCGGTAATTGGACATTCCGTCCGTGTCGGCGGGGCCAGGCTTTTTCCCGATGCTTGATTTGCTTGTTGCTTCGAGCCGACAAAGGCAACCATCAACAAGGGTGGACGGCATACGAGCTCCGCCTCTGTGGAGTGTCGGTGCTGGCTCCTTAACCCCTGTATATACTAGTGGCCTACGGCCCATCCCGCCACCGTGCCTGGGTTGTGGGCCAGAGGCCTGGTCGCAGTTTCTTGTACGTGCCCTGAGTGTTTTGCGGGGCCACTCCTGATGTGTCTCGTGGTGGTAGTTTGTGCGATCGTGGATTGTGTCGTGGTGTGCTTCTCTTGGTCTTTCGTCTTATGTCGCGGCAGAAGGACGAGGGCATAATTGATAAAACAGACGGAGGGGTGAAGGGGCTGGGCTGTGGTTAAAAGGCCTCTATCACGCTGCGGTTTCTTGGCATGCCTCCCGAGATGTTCTTGGCGTGCGTCTTTCTATTATGCAGGCTGCACGAATTAAATAGCATCCGCGTTGAAATATTCGGGTCTCTTGGATGGAAGTGTGCGTCGACCTGCTGTGCCTAGGTCATTAGCCAGAGTGTCCTCGTCAGACCCTCTCGGGCCGCCTCAGACTTTCTTGGGATGTTTTGGTGCTGTCTTGGGCCGTCTCGGGGTAGCCTTGGGCGCTTCATGGGCGATCAGGAGGCCATGTTGGGCCGTCTTGGGGCCCTCTTGGAGGCCTCTCGGGTGAATCAAGCATGATCAGCAAGTGCGCATGCTCTGGGTCAAATTAGCAGAGCGGCGCTCTGCTAATGAGAGGAGGAGCAGTGAACGCGCACCTGCTCTGAGGCCAATTCGCAGAGCGGCGCTCTGCTAATGAGAGCCCGGGCAGGGTGGGGAATCCTGCTTTGAGGCAGATTAGCGCAGCAGCGCTCTACTAGTGAGGGGAGGGGCAGCGCGCGCACATGCTTTGCGGCATAGTAGCAAAGCGCCGTTCTGGTAATTGGAGTCCGAACTGTCTGATAACGCATGGTCGGGGCTCCTTATTTTGAATTCAGGATCCCGGGCAGAGAACACAGGAGGACCTGGAGATAACTCTACTTCGTGACTCGAGGCACACGGTGGCAGATAATCATGTTCCCCAATCGGTGCTTGCACTTGGGGGATCTTTCTTGTGCAATAAGGAACTGTCCCGTGTCTTCGGTCTGGCGGCTATTTTGCCACCGTCGCCGCCCCATCTCCGCCTCTTCGCCGCTGGTCGTCTGGCCCTGAATGTCGGTCTGGCGGCTCCGTTGCCGTCGGCCCGTCGCTGCCTAGTCGCAGCCAGTCGTCTGGACTTGAATGTCGGTCTGGCGGCTCCGTTGCCGCCGTCGTCGCCCGGTCGCCGCCTCACACACACACACACAGCACCGCATAAACAGACCCGCATATCTTGCAGCACCCAGACTGCACAACACATATTACACCGCGTATGTTGCACCACGTGGATTGCGCAACACAGACCCCCCCCCCGGGATTATCGGTTCCTTCTTGTCGTATTTCAATTTACATATGGTTCCGCCCCGCTGTCCATGCTAAATATGGATTCGTACCATCCCGAGGGAGCCGGTATCGCCCCCCCTCGCCATCCTCTGCAAAACATATTTTGCGCGCGCATTCGTCGATCAACACTCATGAGTTTCCAACAACCCTTTGCAACAAATGAGACGAAGTGCACACGCGCGCGTCGCGCGCGCCTGCCAGAATCCTTTTCGAAATTTTCGGTTTCGTAGGGAGTTCAAAATCGAGAGTCCAAAAGACATATATCAACGCAGTGTTTCGCAACACGGATGTTCAAAAAACACGTGCGCGCGAGTGTTGACGAATTCTTTGGAAAATCACAAGTTTTTCAACATTTCCAGAGAGTGCTACCAAACTGGCTTCGTGCGCGCGCATGTCGAATCTTTCCAACGCCCTTGCGCGCGTGCCGTCGCGATAATCCTTCGAAACAAATGTGACGAAGTGCGCGCGCGCGTCGTCGCGCGCGCATGCCGAAACTTGTGGTTTCGTAGCGGCTTCAAAACCGAATGTCAACAAAGCGTACAAAACCATGTGGTTTCGCAACGTCATGTTCCAAACAAGCGTACGATCGCGCTCTTGCGCATTCCAAAACAATGAATTCTGCCAATGCCAAACGGCCTCTTGCACCGCATGCCGACATCACTCGCACGCCCTTTGCGCACGTGTCGGGGGGCACGATCCGTGTCAAATAGAACCATGCGGGCCACTCGCGCGTAGGCCGCGCGCGCATGCCGAACTCTTTCCAAAACCTTGATCACCGACGCGAGGACGCCGTCATCGTCGCCGGCGTGATCAGCATCGGCGCCCGCACTGGCCGCGCTGACGTCGGTGTCAACATCGTCACCAGCATCGCTACTATCATCATCGTGTCTACCGTTGTCGACGTTGCCATGATACCGCGCCCACCCAAGTCGCCGACTAGCATTAAAAGTGCCCGCTGGGATGTGCCCAGCGGTCAGAGCCACCGCGGCCGCGTCGGTGGCGCCAAACTAGCTCGCCGCTGCGCGCGCGCTAGGGTTGGTGCGGCCGCAGAGATGCACCAGCCAACGCCAAGCATGCATCGCAATCACAACCGCGTGGCTTTTGCAAACCAAGTTGCGGGTGGGTGGGTGGGATGTTTGCAAGAGCATGGGGGTGTTAACTTGCCTGTTAAAATCAAGTGCGCAACGTAGATCGCACCATGTAGGGCGCACCGCATATATTCTTGGCGCTTCGCTTATCCCCACCAGCCCATCCAGAAACGATTACCAGGTGAGTTGGTTAGTCAGGGACGCCTGGGAGCACGCGGTCGCGCAGCTGTTTTGGAAGCGTCAAAACAGGGTGGGCAGCACCCTGGGCCAGGAAATAAGGACCTTCCGCGCAGTGAAGCTTAAGACAACAGAAATCAGTGCAAGATGCGCCATGGTGCTCCCTTTGGTAAGCGTCTCTGGCGCAGGTTCCTGTATCTACGATCTGACACCAGCGGCGCGCAGATTAGAGTCGCATCTCGATGGACATCCTTGATCTTAAACCTTGCAGCGATTGGTATCTTAAACTCGCGTGCGTTTCGAAATTGCTCAGGTGCTGGTGCTGCTGCCGGTGCTGCTGATGATGCTGTTGCTTGCGCTGCTGTTGTTGATGCTGGTGCTGATGTTGTTGTTGCTGTTGCTTGTGCTGCTGCTGGTGCTGCTGCTTGTGGTGCTCCTGCTGCTGGTGGTGCTGCTGCTGGGGACATCTTGGGGGTAGGAGGAGAAAGAGGAGGAGGAGGAGGAGGAGGAGGAGGAGGAGGAGGAGGAGGAGGAAAAAAAAAGGAGAAGGAGGACGGGGAAGAGGAGGACGAGCAGGAAAGCGGCACGGGGAGGATGAAGAGGAGGAGGGAGGAGGCAGGAAGGGAGAAAGGCGTGGATGTCCCACGGCGGCTTGATTGGCAACACCGGTGAGTTGGGAGAGCTCTTGTAGCGAAGGGTGTCGGGCTGTAGCTGCTGGTATCGTTGGTGTTGTCGTTGTAGTTTGTGCTTATGGTACCGCTGCTGCTGGTGTTGATGCTGGTGCTACTGATAGTGCTGCTGGTGCTGGCGATGCCTGGGACCATCCTGGGGGTAAGAGGAGGAGGAAGAGGAGGAGGAAGAGGAGGAGGAGGAGGAGGAGTAGGAGAAGGAGGAGGAAGAGGACAAACAGAAAAGGAGGAGGGGACGATGACAAGGAGGACGAGAAGTCGGGCTTCGGGGATATATTGTGGTGAGGGTTTCTTCGAAGCGTCGTAATGCCATTTTGGTGCCATCTTGGAGCCCTCTTAGGGGTCCTCTTGGGGCCTTCGTGGGGCCCTCTTGGGGCTCATTTGGGGAGTCTGCCCCATGGCTAAAAAAGAGGGGGTCCCTCAATTCCCGCCGCCCCCTCGGAGGCTCACAAATGCTGTCTTGGAGCCGTCTTGGGCCGTTTTTGGAGCGTTCTTGGCCTTTCTTGGGGCCGTCTTGGGGCCCTCTTGGGCCCCTGTTGGGGCTCTCTTGGGGCAACTTGGGGCCATGTTGAGGATGCCAAAGCCTATCGGAAGCGAAAAGGCGAGAATGCCTGAATCATTGATTTTCCCTAGGCTTTTGAAGGATTTTGGCATCTTGGAGGGTGCCGTTGAAGGCTCGAAAGGCACTTGGATCCGTCTTGGGGCAGCCTTGAGGCCTCTTGGATGTGTGTCGGAGGCTATCTTGAGCCATCTTGAGCTATCTTGGGCCATCTTGGAGGCCATCTTGCGCTCTCTGAGGCCCTCTTGGAGCCATCTTGGGCCAAAAAGGACCCTCGAACCCCTGGGGCCCCTGCCGTCCAGACCCAAGGAGGGGGGGAGGTATATCAGGGAGGTTGGAAGCGGAAACGCTCTAGACCACCTCCGCCCATAGGGCTGGTGGGATTCTCCCTTCTAAGAAGAGAATTGTAGACTCGCCCACCCCCGGGATTATCACCTCTCTTTTATCGCATTGCAATTTACATTCGATTCTGCCCCATCGTCCGTCCGAGCTGTGAGTTCATACCATCTTAAGGAAACCGGTATCGCCCCCCCCCATCCTCTGCGAAACATACTATGCGCGCGCATTCGTTGATCAACAATCATAAGTGTCCAAAAGTCTCGTACAACAGATGAGACGAAGTGCACACGCGCGCGTCGTCGCGCGCGCCTGCCGGAATCCTTTCAAATTCTCGGTTTCGTAAGGAGTTCAAAATCGAGTGTCCGAAAGACATAGCAACAGGGTTTCGCAACACGGACATTCAAAACAGCTTGCGCGTGCGTTTTTGCGAATCCTTAAGGAAACCATCGGTCTCCAACGTTTTCAGAACATGCTACCAAACAGGTTTCACGCGTGTGCATGTCGAAATCGTTCGAGCGCGTTTGCGCGCGTGCTGGTGTGGCACGATCCGCGTCAAATGATACCATGCGCGCCACCCTGTGCGTCTGCCGCGCGCGCATGTCGAACTTCCAAATCCTTCATCACCGACGCGAAGACGCCGTCATCGTCGTCCGCGTTGTCAGCATCTGCGCCGTCACTGGCTGCCCCGACGTCGCTGTCAGCCTCGTCACCAGCATCGCTACTATCATCATCGTGTCTACCGTGGTCGACGTTGCCATGATACCGCGCCCGCCCAAGTCGCCGACCCGCACTGAAGTGGCCCCTAGGATGTGCCCAGCGGTCAGCGCCACCGCGTTCGCGTCGGTCGCGCCAAACTAGCTGGCCGCTGCGCGCGCGAGCATTCGCGGGTCATTGCGGCCGCAGAGATGCACCAGCCGACACCAAGCATGCATTGCAGGCGCTTCCGCATGTGTTTGCGAACCAAATTGCGGGTGGGTGGGTGGGATGATTGCGCGACCCGTGGAGTCGACAACGTCAAGCTCGGCAAAGTGAGTTGCACAACGTAGATATTACCACATAGATTGCACCACACAGCTTGCGCAACACAGAACGTGCAGCATGGAGTGCACTAGGAAGATTTCTACACATTTATTATGCGTTTTGAAGGGTTAATAGGATTTACCCCCTAGGGTTAACTGTACACTTTTTCATCTGTTTAATAATGTGCATACGATTCTGCCCCATCGACCATCCGAAGTATGAGTTCATATCATCCGAGACAAACCAGCATCACCCTTTCACCCTTTGCAACAACTATCATGCGCGCACACTCTTTTATCAAGCATCTACCGTGCCCAAAAGTCCTTTGCAAACAAGGGGACGAAGTGCACACGCGCGCGTTGTCGCGCACACGTGCCGACGTTTCTCAAAACCCGATGGCGCGCGAAGGTTTCAAAATCGAGAGTCGCGAACACGTATATCACACATGGCTTCGCGACAAAAGGTTTTCAGACACAGGTTGCCAAACATTTCGCGAGTTCCTACCAAGCGCCCGCATGTCGAACTCATTCGAACGCCCTTGCGCGCGTGCTGTCGTGGTACGGTCCGTGTCAAACCATACAACGCGGATCACTCGCGCGCGTCGGCCGCGCGCGTTTGCCGAACTGTTCAAAAACCTTCACCGCCGCCGCTCGGTCATCGTCATCTCTACGGGCGGGCGTGATAAACATTGGCGCCGTCCTTGGCCTGGCCGTCGTCATCGTCACTATCATCGCTATCCCCATAATCGTTTCTACCGTCGTCGGCATCGCCATTGTACCGCGCCCGCCCAAGTCACCGACTCGCACTGAAGTGCCCGCTGGGAAGTGCCCCGCGGTCAGCGCTACCGCGGCCGCGTCGGTCGCACAAAGCGAGCTGGTTGTTGTGCGCGCGAGCATGCGCGGGCTAGCGCGGCCGCAGAGATGCACCAACCGATGCCAACCACTCATCGCAATGGCCGCCGCATGGGTGTTGCGAAACAAGTTGCGGGTGGGTGGGTGGGTGGGGTGTTTTTTGAGAGCATGGGGTTGTCACATCGTTTTTCTACTACCTGCACAACATAGATTGCCCCACATAGATTGCAACACCAAGATCGCACGATATATGTGTATATAGGTTGCCCAATCTAGATGGCACAACTTAGGACGCACGACATCTATTGCACAGCATCGAGGGCACACCATAGATCGCACCACATACGTTGCACCACTTATGTGCGCGGCATATATATATATACATATACATATATATATATGAATATATATATATATATATATATATATATATATATATATTCATATATAAATATATATGGTAGGGGCCGATCCTGTGATCCACCTTGCGTCGTTTTTTTATACGGATCGTAAGAGCGTGCGAACTCATTCATAAGGTGTGGTATACACAAAAAATCCTGGTGCGATCTTACTAAATCGATTCTTTTTGAGCTTAATTCAAATGGAATCGACTTGTGTGGATCTACATATTGATTCGTATAGTGTAAGATACACTTGATTCGTTTTGTATAGACTTACCAATTGATTCCTATTGTGGGCTTCAAAGAGAAATCCTTTTGTGCCTGACTCAGGAGAGGGGGTGGGCTTGGCAGACGAAAGAACCCAAAAAAGACAACACATACAAAAAAGACAACTTGGAGGACCAAACGCGCTGTGTTTTTAATTGTAAAGTGGCTTTTTCATTGTAAACCCAACAACACACAAAAAAAACAATTTGGAAGCAAGGAGAACCTGTGTTTTCACGGTGTTTGCGCAATTACAAATTGAATCCTTCTGTGTGGCTCTCAAATAAAATCTTTTTGTGGGGAATTACAAATTGATTCCTAGTGTGTAGAAATCAATTCAAATCCTTTTGTGCAGACTCACGAATTGAATCCTTTAGTGTGGCTCTCAAATAAAATCCCTTTGTGGGGCACTACAGATTGACTCCTATTGTGCAGGATACAATAGAAATCCTTTTGTGCATACTTACAAATTCATTCCTATTGTGCGGCCTTCAAATAGAATTCATGTGTGCCTGCCTCCAGAAGAGGGGGAGGGAGGCGGGCTGGCCGGCGAAAAAGACAAAAAAAAAAAAAAAATGGAGGACCAACAATGCTGTGTTTTTAATTGTAAAGTGGTTTTTAATTGTAAACCCAAAAAGACAAACAAGCCAACTTGGAAGCAAGGAAAACCTGTGTGTTCACAGTGTTTGCGCAATTACAAATTGAATCCTTTTGTGTGGCTCTCAAATAAAATCCTTTTGTGGGGGATTACATATTGATTCCTATGGTGTAGAAATCAATTGAAATCTTTTTGCGCAGACTCACGAATTGAATCCTTTTGTGTGGCTCTCAAATAAAATCCTTTTGTGGGGAATTACAAATTGATTCCTATTGTATAGGAATCAATTGAAATCCTTTTGTGCGGACTTACAGATTGATTCTTATTGTGCGATCTTCAAATAGAATTCCTTTATGCCGGTCTCCAGGGGGAGAGAAGGGGGGCGGGCGGACCACACAATAGAAATCAATGTGTAAGTCGGCACAGAAGGATTTCAATTGATTCCTACACAATAGAAATTAATGTGTGATTCCCCACAAAAGGATTTTATTTGTGAGCCACACAAAACGATTCAATTTGTAAATGCGCAAACACTGTGAAAGCACAGGTTTCCATTGCTCCCAAGTTTTTTTTTTTGTTTTTTTTTGGGGTAAACAATTAAAAACCACTTTACACTTAAAAACACAGCGTTTTTGGTCCTCCAAGTTGTCTTTTTTGTCTTTTGTTGTCTTTTTTATATTTTTCGCCGGCCAGCCCGCCTCCCTCCCCTCCCTCTGGAGGCAGGCACAAATAAATTCGATTTGAAGGCCGCACAATAGGAATGAATTTGTAAGTCTGCACAAAAGGATTTCTATTGTATCCTACACAATAGGAGTCAATCTGTAGTGCCCCACAAAGGGGTTTTATTTGAGAGCCACACAAAAGGATTCAATTTGTGAGTCTGCACAAAAGGATTTGAATTGATTTCTACACCATAGGAATCAATATGTAATCCCCCACAAAAGGATTTTATTTGAGAGCCACACAAAAGGATTCAATTTGTAATTGCGCAAACACTGTGAAAACACAGGTTTTCCTTGCTTCCAAGTTGGCTTGTT
This sequence comes from Prorocentrum cordatum, assembly GCA_963575745.1. Taxonomy (NCBI): domain Eukaryota; class Dinophyceae; order Prorocentrales; family Prorocentraceae; genus Prorocentrum; species Prorocentrum cordatum. The sequence continues at coordinate 764,765 of CAUYUJ010014405.1, read as the reverse complement.
TGTCTTTTTGGGTTTACAGTTCAAAACCACTTTACAATCAAAAACACAGCGTTTTTGCTCCTCCAAGTTGTCTTTTTTGTCTTTTTTTGTTTTTTCGCCGGCCAGCCCGCCTCCCTCCCCTCCCTCTGGAGGCAGGCACACATGAATTCTATTTGAAGGCCGCGCAATAGGAATCAATGTGTAAGTCTGCACACAATGATTTCTATTGTATTCTACACAATAGGAATCAATTTGTAGTGCCCCACAAAGGGGTTTTTATTTGAGAGCCACACAACAGGATTCAATGTGTAAGTCTGCACAAAAAGATTTCGATCGATTCCTACACATTAGGAATCAATGTATAAGCCCCCACAAAAAAGATTCTATTTGAGATCCGCACCAAAGGATTCAACTTGTAAGTCTGCACAACAGATCTCAACTGCTGCTTACGCAACACAAATCAATCTACAATTCCCGACAAAAAGATTGCACCTGAAGGCCGGACAATAGGACTCACTTTATATACACCGCATAAGAGAAGTACGTTTGTTGGTCGCGCCATTTCAATCATGTTGCATATTCTCATGGAGTGGTTCTACGCGTGAGACGCGATCGCTAACGATGTGAGAATCTGTTTTTTCGAGGCAAGGCAAGATCGCCGCAAGCGCGCGGCAAGCAACAGCCAGTCAGGGCACTGCGCAAGGATGCGAGGCAACGATCAGAAGCTCACAGCAACGCCCTGAACCTATCGCCTGTCTTCGCCAGCTTCTCAGGCGGCGCAATGCGTCAGCATGTCTTGTATTTCGTTAGCGGCCCCGCGGGAGGGGGGGGGCCCTTGACAAGGGGGACCTTATTCAAGATCCCCCTACCTGGCTACCGCGGCCAGCACAACAACGCATTTCGAAGCAGTTTGCGGTTCGCTCCGCAAGTACTACGTGCGTTACATACGAATCGAGCGAACGAGAGCTGCTCCGGCCAGGCGGCACAATGCGTCAGCATGTTCTGCGCGCCGTCAGCAGCCCAGCGGGGGCCCCCCCGACAAGGGGGATCTTGTTCAAGATCCCCCTACATGGCTACCGCGGCCAGCACGGCATAGCATTTCGGGACGGCCCGCGGTTCGCCTCGCAGCAATTGCGCGCAATTTCATACGGATCGAGCGAACGGGGGCTGCTCTGGCCAGGCGGCACAATGCGTCGGCATTTTCTGCGTGTCGTCAGCAGCCCCCACGGGGGGGTCCTCTCGACAAGGGGGATCATGTTCAAGATCCCCCTTACCTTGCTACCGCGGCCACCACGACAGAGCATTTCGAAGTGGCGCGTGGTTCACTCCGCAAGTGCTACGTGCGATCCCATATGGATCGAGCGAACGAGGGCTGCTCGGGCCAGGCGGCACAATGCGTCAGCATTTTCTGTGTGTCGTCAGCAGCCCCCACAGGGGGGTCCTCTCGACAAGGGGGATCTTGTTCAAGATCCCCCTTACCTTGCTACCGCGGCTAGCACAACAACGCATTTCGAAGCAGTTTGCGGTTCGCTCCGCAAGTGCTACGTGCGATTTCATACGGATCGAGCGAACGAGGGCTGCTCGGGCCAGGCGGCACAATGCGTCAGCATTTTCTGTGTTTCGTTGGCAGTCTCGCGCGTGCGTGTGCGTGTAGGCGCCTTGCTGCGCGCCCGTGCAGCCATCCCGAAGGGATGAATTGCCCCTCGAGGCCCACTTCTTGGGGTCCAAGGTGAGCCAAGCCCAGCGCTGCTTGTCCTGGGGCGTTGCCCAGTGGTTGAAGCGGGCCTGCTTAGAGCGGAAAGTGGCCAGGGCGGCTCTGGCTTGGTCGAGCTCCGTCTGCAGGTCCTGGTTGCGTTGCCCGAGCTTGTCGTTCTCCCGAGTCAGCCGCCGCGTCGTGTCCTGCTGCTGCTTGAGCTCGTCCGCCTGCTCCCGCGTCTTCGTGTAGGCCGCGCAGAGCTGCCTTCTGAGCGCCCTGTTCTTCTCGCAAAGCTCGTCGAGGCGCGCGTTCGTGCGCATGGAGGCGGCGGCCAAAGCATCGCCGAGGGTCTTCTGCGCCTGCTGCTTGTGCTCTTTCACCGCGTCTTTCAAGGACTGCCTCACCCAGGGCGTGTTGAGGAAATTCTTCACCGCCATGACCCGTGCTCGGTTCCTGTTTGCGGTGCGCTTCTTATCGAGCGCCGTCTCCGACGAGGCTGGCATGATGGCAAGAAAGAGCCAACTTGAGCCAAGAGGGGCTACGGAAGCGTGAGGGTACGAAAGAGGGAAGAGAGAAAGCTAGAGAGAGAGAGAGAGAGAAAGAGAGAGAGATAGGGAGAAGATGAGGGGAGGGAGGGAGGGAGGGAGGGAGGGAGGGAGGGAGAGAGGGAGAGACAGAGAGAGAGAGAGAGCGAGAGAGAGAAGGCGTAGAGACCATGACGGAGAGGCGGGGAACGAGAATGGGGACGAAGCAGGAAGGAGGAGGAGTAAAAGAAACGGATTGATGAGGAGAGGACGACAAGAGATACGAGCCGGAGTAGGGGCAATGAGCACGTAGAGTAACGCGAACAATGCGAGAAGCCTCCAGGACGCCCTCCCGAAGTCCCCAAGAGGCCTCCAAGAGGCCATCAAAAGCGTCCCGGATGCCCCGAAGAGCCCTCCACGAGGCCCTTGAGAGACATCCCCAAAGACCTCCACATCTATCCAAGAGGCTCCCCACCCACAGCCCAGGCACAGCAACGGGGCTCGACGGGGCTCACACAGCCCTGTGACAAATCCGATCCTCATCCTCATCCTCTTCTTCCTCTATCCTCGTCCTCCTTCTATTCCTCCTCCTGCTCGTCGTCCTCCTCCTGCTCAAACTCCTCCTCCTCTTCCTCATCCCCATCCTCCTCCTCCCCCTCCCCTTCCCCCCCCTGTCCCTCTGAGACCTCTCAAACCTCCCAAATGCCCAGAAGATTCCGAGAAACCCATGCGATGCATCACAAGTGTTTTCGCTGGATCCGGGAACACTGTGGTGATCCGTATGCACTGCCCACTCCTGCGATCCAGAACGAACGAGGAGAACGAACAAAAACAACACATTGCGATGAAGACGAGCATTCAAATAATGACTCTAACCATGGATAAGGAATTTAAGAGACAGGCGGGCAACACAGTTGAAACGAGAAAGGGCAACATATGAAACGACAAGAAAAATGTGGATCACAGGAGCGGCCCTTAGCATATATATATATATATATATATATATATATATATATTGCACAACGTATATGTTTATGTGTCTGTGTACGTATGTGTGTATACCCAGATGCATGTAGAGAGCCCCACATCGATTACACTACGCATGCTGCTAGCAATTTGCGGTGTTGGGTCCACGCTGGCGAATTTGTATTTCAAGTGTTCTTTCATCACGAATGAGATAGAGATAGAGAGACAGAGAGAGACACAACAACGGGGGAGGAGGCATTGATAGAGAGAGGGGGGGAGACACAGGGAAAGGGATCTAGAACGAGAGAGATAGAGAGGGTGATATCTAGAGAGAGGGGGGAAATAGAGAGAGAGAGAGAGCACATCATATGTTCTCGCGTAGCACGTCCGATTCCATGGCAATGTTTACGCTTCGCGAGTCCCCACTAGCCCATTCATGAACCCTGCGAATCCGGACTGACTGACGAGAACAGGGGCGAAGAAACACAGATCGTGAAACAGATTGTGCAAGGAGAGGGGGGGAATGAGGATGCTGAGCCATCTTGGAGGCTATCTTGGGGCATCGGAGGCCTTCTTGGAGCTACGGGGCTGTATTGGGGGATACTGGGGTCCTCTTAGGGGTCCTCTTGGAGCTCTATTGGGGCCCTCATGGGGCCCCCTTGGGGCTCTCTTGGGGCTCTCTCGGGGCCCTCTAGGAAGCTGTGGAGCGCCTCTTGGGGCCATCCTGAAGATCATCGATCAAAGGAGGGGGGGTCCTCGATTTCCCCTCCGCTCCCCATTCGGGGCCATCGAAATAGTCTCTTGGGGCGCTCGTGGGGCCCTCTTGGGGCGATCCTGAGCGCTCTTGGGGCAGTCTTGGGGGGCTCTTGGGCCCTTCTTTGAGCATTCGTGTGCCATCTTAGGGCCATCTTATGGCTTCAAAAGGACATCGGACGCATGGCGAGAAGGCACAAATCATTGGTTTTCCGTCGGTGTTTGAAGGATTTCGTTTTTTCGTGAAGGTCCTGAGGGGTCGCCAAAAGCGCCTGGAACCGTTCTGTGGCATTATTGGGGCCTCTTGGAGGCATGTTGTTAGCTATCTTGGGCCATGTTGGGCTATCTTGAGCGATGTTGGAGGCCATCGTGGGCTTTCGGATGCCCTTTTGGAGCCATCTTGGGCGAAAAAGGACCCTCTGACACCTCGCGAACCCCCCCATCCACGTCCAGAGGAGGGGATAGGAGGAGGGGTCAAGCTACCCACCCGCCCGCAAGCCGTCTAGTTCATTCCCATCCGCCCTACCAACAGACAAGTAATATCCGAGCCTGAGCATGTTCAGCGGTCGTCTTTGGATGTGCAGCTGCTGGGAGCCAAAGCCTACCGCAGGTGCGCGACGCTTGGGCAAGGTGCGCCACGCGTGGCAGGGGCTCCACGCGCGCCAGGCACCCCTGGGGCCCGAGCGTGCCAGGCACGCCTGGTGCCGCACACTTCAGCCGCGCCAGGTGCGCCACGTTCGGGGTACGTGCAGAGTGCGTCAGGTGCGCCTACGCACGTGACAGCAAACATTGGGAAACATGTCGGCCCCCACCATCCTTGTCGAAAACCAATGCCCATCATTGTGTCTGGTGGCCTGCGCACAGCAGGCCACGCGCCACCATCCCCGCCGCCCCTGTCAAGAACCACTTGACAGTGATCGCGGGGGGGCCGCGCATGATCTAGATTAGCAGCGAGGTGCATGTTATGCTGTTTGGTGTCAGGGGTGGTAGCCCTGCGCGCAGCAGGGAATTTGCTGACACCCCCGCCGTCCCTATCAAAACCAGTGCAAAGTGTTTGTGGGCCTTACGAACATGAGTCAAGACTTTGTTCCAACGTGTACTTTGTATTGCTTTTTGACAGGGATGGTGGGGGGGCGCATCGGGTTGGCCGCGCATGCTCCAAATGTGGAGACAGCGTGCGTTTTGTATTGCTTTTGTTGCCAGGGATGGTGGGGGGGTGGCGCGCATGGGGTCGGCATGATTCCGAGTTGGCCGCCAGCCGGGTGGGGGAGGGGGTGTATACTACTAGGGAACAGTGATAAGCCCTTCCCCGCCTTCCCGAAGGGGAAGAGGGGTGTTTGGAAGAGGGAAGACAGACATCGTTAGACCACCTGCGCCCAGAGGGCTGGTGGGCTTTGAACATTCGTCGGTGACTCTTGCCTGTTAAACTCTTGGAGGATAACCTCCTCTGCTGCAGGGTGAGCGTGCTTCCAAAATGGTGGCCAAGCAGAGCTATGCACCAGGTCCTTCGGTACCGTGATGCATCTACGCATGTATTTCGACATTTAGCAAAGTTTTCTCACAACGCCTTCAATGTGCGCAGTGGTTAGGCCTTTGTAGCTGATCTGAGATCTGCGCAAGCCTCTAACGTTAGCTCTTTCCATGCTGATGCGCAGTAGGTGCTGCGGGACTGCGATTCAGCGCCAGGACAGGTCTTGGGTACCTCTAGCAGGTTGATCTGCAGATCGAATATGTCGTTGCGTCTGGCCCCTCGAGTTGCCCAGGATGCGAGGCTGATCCTGGCATTGCCTCCTGTCAGAATGTTCTTTCTGCGATGTGGCGGCTGGTGCAGTCGATTTTACGACTTCGGCAGGGAGGACGCTTCTTTGACAACGCTCCTGCCCCCGACGTGGCTTCAGAGTCGGAGGCGATCTTGGCATCCAAGCTTGATGGAGTGGTGCCCGCCGTTCTCGCGCTTGTGACGGTCGATGGCAGCACCACGTGGGAGCACTTTGCAGACGATGTCGGTGCGGTGGGGCCGGGAGGCACCTGCCCATGACATTCCACTGGCTCCTGTGTATCAGAGAAGTGCGTTTTGAGGAATCGCCTTTCGACGTCAGTGGCGTCGCGGAGACTTGTGCGCCATTCCAGGCCATACTCATGACGTGTGCTACGGAATACGTCGTTGCGTGTTCTAGCTCTTATTTGTTGGTCCAAGACTTTCCTTCTCCTGCTACCCCCTCTTCCATCCGTCCTCTAAGCATCATCTTCCCTCCCGCCCTCCCCCCTTCATCGCCCCCCCTCCTGTTATCCCCTCTTCCATCCGTCATGCTTGTATTCTATTCCCTCCCTCCTCCCGCTCGTCGTCCTCCGTCTTTTTCTGCTAGTCCTCTTTCTCATTCTCCTCATGGGCGCTCTGCGCTTGTTCGCGTCTGTGTGCGTTGGCTTGTCGCAGCTTCGGCCTTAGTTCGAGCTCTGCCAACTGGCTGTTTTTAGGGGTCGCTGCGAGGGTGGCCACCAGGACCGATGCGAGAGCCCACCGAACCTGGAGCGATGGATCCACGGAGGTCTGGAGGGATGGAGGAGGACGGGAAGCAGGCGGAGGTGGAGGCGGAGGTGGAGGCGGAGGAGGAGGCGGAGGAGGAGGAGCTGCTGCGGAGGAGGAGGAGGAGGAGAAGGAGGAGGAGGAGGACGAGTGGGGTGAGAGGCTGAACAGGGCAGGGGCAGGGGAAGGAGGCACGTCGAGGCGGAGGAGGAGGCGGAGGAGGAGGAGGCGGAGGATCAGCACACGGCGGAAACGCCTGGGCAGCGAAGCCCAGATGATAGCGTCCCCCAGGGACGAATGGAAACGCCGGCGCCCGGCCCTGTGCTTCGCTCCCGAGCTTCCCCCCCGCCCCCCTTGTACCGCGGCCCGCCGGAGGTCCGCCTCTCTCTTTGGCCCGAGGAGAGCTCGGTATGACCGAAACGGGCACGGAAAGAAGAGGTGCACAGCACCCCACGGGTGGGTCGCGGGCGAGGACGGCGACGACGACAACGCCGCAACGCAACGCAGCAGCGCAGCAACGCAGCAGCAATCCGCACCGCGGAGCCCCACGTTTCTGGCCACGCACCCAGGGACAGCGAATGACGGCTGGGCCCCCGCAGTCTGACGATGGGATTCGCTGTCGGTGCCGCCGCGGAGCCCATTCGAGACAGAAGGCCGCCTGCACAGTAGCGGCCGCCCTCGAGTTTGGCCTGCTTCTGTTGTTGGGCCTCGTGCCCATGGCTTTCGTGCCCACCTCGGGTGCCCAAGAGAGCGAGCCTTCCGCGGGAGGGGCCCTCGGAGGGAGGGGGGGGCGCCCACGGGCACCGAGGGGGGCACGGCGCGAGCGGAGCAGTGCTCTGCGATGTCTCATTTGGCTCTCGCGCTCCCGCGTCGTGCGTCCTCGTGCCTGGCGTTTGCCGCAAGGCGAGGTCGAGACGAAGGCGGTCCACGAGAGTCGCCAGCACACCGTTCGGCACCAGCCCTGCCCGGGGGGCGCGACGTGGCACCGCAGGTGCGGGGGGCTCGCGCCGCGTCGGCGCTCGAGGAAGCGCAGGCATGGGACTGAGGCACGCGGGTAAGCGACGGGTGCAAGTTCCATACAGAGTCGACGTGCGCCACCGCCAAATGAGCCGTTGCAGAGGGGGCGTCGCCTGCTTTGATCGAAGGAGTTGCCATTTTGTCCTCGGCAGAAGACGGCGGATGGGCGGCGGAAGTAAAACGAGGCTGCCTTCGCTAGCGGAAGCTGGCGGAAGTACCAACCGGCTTCTCAAGAGATGGCAACATTTTTGGGCTCAGGGTTTCCCGAACCAGCCGCATGTTTTGAGGCGGTTCGATGAGCGACGGGTGCCGCTTCCATACAGGATCGGCGTGTGCCGTCGTTGAATGAGGCGGCCTTGGCCGCATGTTTTGGGAGGGGGGAAGCTTCCCCGAGCTCTGGATCTGGCGCTCATGCCGCGTCGGCGCTCGATGAGCCGCACGCATTGGCTGGGGCGCATGGATGGGTGTCGCTTCCATGCAGAATCGGCGTGCTTTACCGCCGCATGAGGCGGCCCTGGCCGCATGCTTTTTTTGTGGAGGGGGGGGAGCCATCCCGAGCTCTGGATCTGGCGCTCACGCGCCAGATCCATGGGTCCCTGGCCCATGTTACCGTGCGCCTGAGACGCGGCGGCGAGCCCGGCGCGGGCGTACAAGGGTGAACGCCGCCTGCGCCCCAGGAGCTCGCCGGTATCGAACGGTCCGCGCTGTATGAAGGTTGCGATCGTCCAGGGCACGATCTCGGAGGGCAAGAGCCGACTTGCTGCAGGAGCAGCAAGATCTGGGGCCTACGCCAGATACCGCTGCCAGTTCCCAGCCACGAGCGTCCATGGACACATCGGGTGTCGTTACGTACATGCACCCGTGCGGGATGCATACGTCCATGGACAGTGCGGCCGCTGCGTTCGGCCCACGACACGAACCCTCAGCACGCCCCGACGCCCCGCGCAGCTGGCCTCCCAGAGAGCCCGCCGCTCCCTCGGCTGCCTCGTCCTGGGGCTTCCCCTCGTTCTCCTCGAGCTCGGGGACGGGCGGAACATCTGGGAAGACCATCGGGTCGCCACCCATGCTGGAGCCCTCGTCGAGGTCTTGATTGCCCTTCGTAGATGCCTGGCTCTCGCAAGCTGGGGTCGTCCATGCACTCGGTCTGCGTGTGTGTTGCCGATCTTGGCGCTGGGAACCAGCGTGGTCGTTGTGCCACTTTTATGTTGTCGAGGGTGTCTTTGGTCTGAGAGGTGTGCAGATCAGGCAAGATGCTGGCGACCAAGTGAGCTCCAAACAAAGTACCCCACCCTGTGGCGGCTGAAATCTGAGCATGTCGATCGCTTCGACGCCGAGGGCCACTGGCGTGCAAAGGCGACCACGGACTCGCCGAAGCTAACCATCAGGTCGTCGTCAGTTCTCGAGTAGCACCAACTGCACGAAGACGGCGACAATGGTCGAGGAGAGGAGGGCGTGGATTAGGACGAATCCGCTTCGAAAGGAGACCCTGTCCAAGCCGCCTGGGGATAATGAACCCCAACGGACGCCAAACTCATGAGGGTTCCTCAAGAGAGAGAGAGAGAGGCCTGCGGAGCCAGCGCGGTCCTTGGAGAAAACTACCCCGCCCTGGACATCCGTCGGACCAGCAAGGTGAAAACTAAAGGTGCCCGTGTGGCTCTTGCCGGTAGCATCTTGGAATGGCCCGAGTCTGGCGCCCGTAATCCGTGTAGTCCAGTCAATCCATGCCCTGCCCCCAGCTGTCAGCAGGAGGTGCTTGGCCGAGGAAACTTCCATTGCTCCCATGCCGAAGCAACGAAGCCCAGCCGCTCCGGCCCGAGCCGTAGTCATTCCTGTCCTGGATCTGGTCCCCCACGACCTGCAGGCGTCCTGTGACTGCGGCGCACGGGCCTCCGAACGCCGAGGTTAATCTTTCTCCACCTTCGTCCACAATGTGCTGGCACACTTTGGGCCCAAATGTCTGCCCACCCACGGATATCGGTTCAAGCCGTGGCCAGGCGTCCTAGCCCGCCTATTAGGCATTAGGCCAACCGTAGAATGTTCTAAGAACTTGTTGCGGTTTGCACGACAGGTTATCAGAGCATTTCTGGCTGGGACCGTCTTGTTTTGATGCATCAGCTTCATGTTCCAAGGGCATGGGTTGTTCTAAGAACGCTTCATAGGGCTATAGGAATGCCGCGACGGTCGGTCCCTGCTCGATCGTTGCTCTGGATCTTGGCATGCAGGGTGCTGCCCGCAATCATGCCGCTGGCCTCCGAGTCTGCCGTGCTGCTGCTCGTGGGGAGGGCCCTGGCAGGGCCCTCCCGGCGCTCGCCACACGGTCTGAGCGGCCTGAGCCGACAAGGCTTGGCCAGAATGGCTACGGGAGAGGAGCAGACGGAGGAGCATGAGAGGGGAGAGGAGGAGGAGGAGGAGGAGAGGAGGAGGAGGAGGAGGAGAGGAGGAGGAGGAGGAGGAGGAGGAGGAGGAGGAGGAGGAAGGAGGAGAGGAGGGGAGGAGGAGCGGAGGAGGAGGAGGAGGAGGAGGAGGAGAGGAGGAGGAGGAGGAGGAGGAGGTGTATGCGAAGGAGGCGGAGGAGGAGTGGGAGGATAAGGAGGAGAACGATGAGGAGGAGGAGGAGGAGGAGGAGCAGGAGCAGGAGCAGGAGCAGGAGAAAGATGAGATGGAAGGAGAGGAGGAGGAGGAGGAGGAGGAGGAGGAGGAGGAGGAAGAGGAGGAGGAGGAGGAGGAGGAGGAGGAGGAGGAGGAGGAGCAGGAGCAGGAGGAGCAGGAGGAGGAGGAGGACGAGTGGGGTGAGTGGCTAAACAGGGCGGGGGCAGGGGAAAGATGCACGAGGAGCCAGGGGAGATGTGAAACCAGCCCGCGTGCCCTTGGAGGACAGAAGGCGCACTGTAGAGGCAACAATGTGCATCGAGTGCCAGTGCATCTGCTGGTGCAGGAAGCCCGGCGCGCGCAGTCACTTACCTGTGCAGTCGCGAAAAGGTAGCCTGCTTGCCGCGCGCGCAGGCGATGTCGACATTGGACGCCGGCAGTGTTTGCTGCTCATCTCTCTCTTTCTGTCTTCAGTCTCTCTCACTCTTTCTCTCACTCTTACTCTCTCCCTCTCACTCACCCTCTGCGTAATTCACTGACTCACTCACTCTCTCCGTCTCTGGACGGCCGAGCTCGCCCAGCCTAGCGCCGTCGCCAAGCCACCACCTGGCCTGCTTGCCCAGCTGCCGCCTGCGGGTCTGCCTCTCTTCTTCTGCCCTCTCCGCCGCCCCGTCCCCCAGGCTGGTCCGCGGCAAGGACGGCGCTGGGGAGTGCTCGGTCAAGTCCATGCCGGCGATCCCCGTCTTCACCGACGACGCCACCGTTCTCGGCATGGCTGGCAAGTTGGGCAACGAGCCGACGAAGGCTCCCGAGAGCAGCTAGTAGGGGGCAAAGGGGAGGTAGGGAGGAGGAGGAGGAGGAGGAGGAAGAGGAGGAGGAGAAGGAGGAGGAGGGGAGGAGGAGGAGGAGGAGGAGGAGGAGGAGGAGGAGGAGGGGGAGGGGGAGGAGGAGGAGGAGGAGGAGGAGGAGGAGTAATGATGCTGATTGGTAATGATGCTGATTAGTGATTGGTGTTGATGAAAGTGGTGATGCTGCTGCTGCTGCTGCTGCTGCTGATGATGATGATGATGATGATGATTATCATGATCCTGATCATACTCATGATAATGGTGATGGCGATGGCGATGGTTATGATGACATGTATGACGATTATGCTGATTATGCTTATGCGGATGATGATGATGGTGATGATCATGATGGCGATGATGACGATGTTGCTGTTGCTGGTTGTGATGGGGATACCAGATGAGGACGAGGATGATGCTGATGCTGCTGATGATAACGCTTGTGGCGATGATGATGATGATGATGATGATGATGATGATGATGATGATGATGATGATGATGATGATGCTGTTGATGATGTGATGATGATGATGGTTGTGATGGTGATGGTGATGCGTATGGATATGGTGACGATGACGATGACGATGATTCCGATGAACAGACGGTGACGATGATGATGATGCTGGTGATAATGATGATGATGGTGATGCTGATGATGGCAACGATGATGATGCTGATGATGATGATAATGATGATGTTGATGATGTCGGTGGTGATGGGGATGGTAATGATGATGATGATGATGGTGGTGGTGATGATGATGATGATGCTGATGCTGCTGCTGATGATGATGTTGATGACGATGACGATTACGATGACGATGATGATGATGATGATGATGCTGATGATGATGATGATGCTGATGATGATGATGATGATGAGGATGATGATGATGATGATGATGATGATGAGAAGGATATTGCTGGGAAGCACAGGGAGGGACGAGGAAAGAGAAGGTGAAGGAGAATGGCTTGACGAAAAACCAGGACAACGAAGTGGAAACGCAGGACCAGGAGCTGGAGGTGGAGTACTGCTCGGTACGACTCCCCAGCTTGGTGCCCATTGTGATGCCGAGTCCACATGTCGCAGCCAGTCGTGCGGCCACTGACCGCGCAGCCGGCCTGCTTGGGCCGTCCGACTGCCCTGAGCAGCTGGCCATGGCGACCTCTCTGCCGCCTAAGGCCCCGCAGACGCTCGGTCCCGCCTCGCCCGCGCGGATTCCTCTCCGAAGACGTCTCCAAGACGCTGGTCACCCCGCTCGAATGTGCGCCAGCCTCCTGGCCTGAGGCTCGCAGCACCACCGGGGGCCAACATGAGTGCGGGTGCTTTCTTCTGGCTGCGACAGTCAATCGGCATAGCACGGATGAGCGAGTTTCCAAGGTTACCCTTGCATCCTTCCCCTTCAGCCCATCCTTGGCCGCTTTCGCCGGCCGCGCCCCGCTCGCGAAGCGTCGACATGGCCCTCCAAGGCCCTTGCATCCTTATCGCGCGTGCTTATCTCACGGGTTGGCTGTACTCCCTTCTTTTCCCCCATCTCGCGCCCTGCTCGCGAAGTGTCGACATGGCCCTCCAAGGCCCTTGCATCCTTATCGCGCGTCCTTATCACACGGGTTGGCTGTACTCCCTTCTTTTCCCCCCTCTCCTCCTCCTCCTCCTCCTCCCTCTCCTCCCTCTCCTCCTCCTTCTCCTCCTCCTCCTCCTCCTCCTCCTCCTCCTCCTCCTCCTCCTCCTCCTGGTCCACCTCCTCCTCCATCGTGGCCTCCCCCTCCCAACAGGTCGTCGTCGGGGAAGGCGCGGCACTCGAGCTGGAGGACGCGGGCAGCGAGGCCCGGCCACTGCGCCCGCAGCGGCGTGTCACGGCCGCTCTCTGGGGCCGTGCCCCAGCGGCCTGCCATGCGGGCCGGCAGGGAGGCGGCGAGGAGTGCAGCGAAGGACTGGGGAAGAGCAGGAGGAGGAGGAGGAGGAGGAGACGAGGAGGAGGAGGAGGAGGAGGAGGAGGAGGAGGAGCCCCCAGACGGGGCGCTCCAAGAAAAGGGTCTTGCCTTCGAGCGTCGATGGAGTGTCACCTCTTCCTGGGCGGAAGGCGGCGGAAGGGCGGCGGAAGGTCGGCAGAAGTCAAACGAGGCCGCCTCCGCCGGCGGAAGCCGGCGGAAGGGCCTCCTCGTTATTTTCTCGTTCATTCCTCTTGTAGTATCGCAGTCTGAGCTTTGTTTTGAGTTGAGAGTCTGGCCTCCTCGACCCCAGAGGGGGATCAGGAGCCGCTCTCACAGTGCCGCCTCCGCAGAGGCAGGGGCGCGTGGGTGCGGAGTCGTGGCAGCTCTCGTGCTGCGTCCACCGCTCCCGTTCTCGGCCTGCCTCGTCTGACATATCGGTTTTTGGACGCACCGTTATCGGTAGTTTTTCACTTTGGCCCACACGAAGCGTCCGTCCCGAAGGTTGTTGGGCGCAGTGCTGTGAAAAAGGAAGGGCGGCGAAAGGGCGGCGGAGGTAAACGATGCGCCCCCCAGGAGATGAGCACACTTTGAGGCTCAGGGGTTCCGGAACAGGCCACGCAGACACATACGATCATAACTCTTGCTATGCGAAATCTTGGGCGCGTGTGTTCGGTGATCTCTGCGGGTCCTGAGCTTAGTGGGCCCCGGAAACGGCAGGGTCGTTTTTTCACCGTTTCTGAAAAAGTGTCCCTTGAAAACAGAAAGGCGAAAAAAGGCGACCAGAAACGGCAACAAAAACGGCTCCAGGATCGGAACCGGAGCGGGAACCCGTAAGAGAAGGGTGACGGAACCGGCAAAAGAACGGCGTCGGAATTGGCAAAAAAGCGGCAAAACGGAACCGGTAACAAAAACGGCCCAGTCGTTTCCAGGGCCCACTGAGATCCGGAGGCTGGACAACCTCTGGGAGCAGCCGGAAGAGTCCGAAGCACCGCTGGGAAGCCTCGCAGCTACGTCTGTACCCCCCGTGTACCCCCTGCAGCAGGCACGTCAAATGAGACGGTAACAAAAACGGCCCAGCCGTTTCCAGGGTAAGTTCCTGAGGTGCCGCCAGAGCCCCTTGGAGCCCCTGGGGCAGTCGGGGGACAGGACGGCTTCCGCGGGGCACCTGCTGGCCGGCCGGCGTTTTATATTTGATGTGTGCCTCTTGCGGGGGGTATATATAAACGTAGCTGCGAGGCTTCCCAGCGGCTTTGTGCCCAGGCTCCCCCCCTCTCCTCCCTCCTCCCCCTCCTCCTCCCTCTCTCCCCCTCCCTCCTCCTCCCCTCCTCCTCCTCCTCCTCCTCCTCCTCCTCCTCCTCCTCCTCCTCCTCCTCCTCCTCCTCCTCCTCCGTTTCGTATGGCCAATTTTCTTGTTTGCGCCTGGCTGGTTGTGCATCCTAATGCTTGAGGCCCGCAGGCCGCTTCCATTGGAGCTGGCACGCGAGCTGTAATTGTAACTGTTCCCCGCCTGCGCCCTCAGTGGCCGCCCTTCGCGGGCATGCAGGCCTGACCTGACCTGACCTCGGCTGCTCCCAGAGGTTTTCCAGCCTCCGGATGCTTTCCAGCAGCTGCGCCTCCTCAGGAGCGTTCGGGGGTTGCCCGAGTCGGCCCGAACGGCCGCCAGAGACCCGGATTCACGACCCGAGAGCCAGACTTCCCGGCACACTCGTGCTGCAGCCGCGGCCACCAGCAAGCGGGCGGCACGAGCAGCCACGGAGGGCACCTCGACGCAGGACCCCAGGGTTAAGTCGGGCCTGTCCCCCGACAGGGGGATTGTCGACGAAAAATCAAAAATATTCAAACATATATTCCAAAAATAGTCCAAACATAGTCTGGGGACTATTGTTTGAATATCTTTTGATTTTCTGGGGGTATGTTTGGTGTATGTGTCTTATTTTTCGTCGAAACTCCCCCTGTAGGGGGACACGCCCGGCATAACCCCAGGGCCAGGACAGGCACAGGCGCTGCGAGGACCCCCGGGCTGCTCCCGACGAGGCCAGCTCTCGGGCGGCGACCCGCGCGCGACCGCCGCACGGCACGGCGCGGGGACTGCGAGCGGGGTGCCCCTCGCGGGGACCTCGGCGAGCCGCTCCGCTTGGCCTCGGCGCCGTCTCCCCCTGGGCGGGGCCCGCCCCCGGACCGCTCCCTCTCCCGCCCGGCCCCCCTCCTGATGGCGACCATGGCAGCGGTGATGGCGACAACGACGACGACGATGGCGATGATGATGCCAACTGCTGTGGGGATGGGGGTGATGATGACGATTGGTGGTGGTGTTGGTGCTGGTCATGGTGATGGTGAGCTGATGGTGTGGATGACGAGGACGTGCTCTGCCAGAGCGCTGGCCCCCTCGCTGGCCTCACCCCCTCCTTGGCTCTCGCCGGACTTCTCCCCGCTGGTCCCCTCGCCACTCGCCCGGCGCCCCCCCCCTCTCGCCTTTCGGCCCTCACCCTCGCCCGGCTCCCCCCTCCCCGCTCTCCCGTCTTCCCCCCCCCCCCCTCCTTCCCCCACTCTCGTCCCCTTCCCTGGAGACGGAAGCCTCCACTCCGCCGCGCCCGCCCGACGCTCTCCCCGAAGCTCGAGCTGCCCCCCTTCACACCCCTCTGAGCGACGCAGGAAAGCAGGGTCGTCTGCGCCGACATTGGCGCGCAAGCTGCCCGCGTGAGGTCTCGCGTGAGCGCGCTGGTTTCCAATGTGGCGTGCCACGCTGGCGGCCCGCGCAAGCCGCGGCGTAAGGTCCGCTGTGCCACCTCGCGTCAGACCCCTTACTTGTCGTCGCTCCTTTGGACGGAGCGGCGGAAGAGCGGCCCCTCGGCCCGCCCTGCCCTTCGGGGAGCCGCCGCGGTGCCTCGTCTGGCCTGCGCCGCCACCTGCGATCCCTGCGCCGCCCTGCGGGTCTGGTCGGCGCCGCGGGCGCCGCGGGCCTCGGACGCCCCCGCCGGGGCCCGCTCGGCCGCAGGCGTCCTCGAATTTCCGAGCCCCAGCCGGGCTTTCAGTGAGGCGTTCGATCCTGGACCCCTCGCTAAGCGCAACCATCCAGCTCTCGCGCCGAAGACCGCGCAGGAGACCGCGGAGGCCCGCCCGAAGACCGCCGAAGTCCGCCGAAGGCGACCCAGGACCCAGGAGCGACGGGCAACACTGTGGCTCATGGTCGAACACGTTAACTTCATAGATCTGAGCTGCTGCAGGGGGCTCGGCGACCCATCTTGGGGGCGGCCGTCTGGCAGCGCGCGGGGCAGCAGCAGCAGCAGCACCGAGGCCGCGCGAGCTCCACGGAGCTTTTCGGCAGCCCGCGCGGCGGACGGAGCAGGGGGCGGGGGACAAGCCGAGGAGGTGGGCGAGGGCCGAGGGAACGACCGCGTGACAAGTAGTACAAGGGCAGGGGCAGAGAGATCGGGCCACGAGGCCCGTGCGTATATCCACTCCCCCCTGGCCAGGCCCATTCTGGGTCAGGAGCGGTGCAGGTGCCTCCCTGGCCAGGCCGGGAAGGCGTAGACAGCGCTCCCGGGTCCACTACACAGCTCTGACAGGGTCGGGCGACAGAGGGGGCACAGGGAGAGCGGCGGGGGGGGCTACAGTGGAAACCCATGCGAAGAAGCACCCCGCTTGCCTCCAGGGTGCCACAGGTTTCTTGGGTCTCGATGGCTCTGCTGGGGAGAGCGCGACGCTCCCGCACCGAAGCCAACGAGCGTCCTGGGGCCTCAGGGCTGAGCTTCTTGCGGAAGGTGTTCTTGTGGTCGAGCTCCTGCTGTATACCGCGCTCCCGGGTCCACTGTACAGCTCAGACCGGGTCGGGCGACCGAGGGGGCACAGGGAGGGGGGAGGAGGAGGATGAGGAAGAGGAGAAGGAGGAGGAGGAGGAGGAGAACGAGGAGGAGGAGGAGGAGGAGGAGGAGGAGGAGGAGGAGAGGAGGAGGAGGAGGAGGGGGAGGGAGGAGGAGGAGGAGGGGGGCGCTATGACATCTGCTGCGTGCAGCTGGTTTCGGCCGTGCTCCGCCGCTCGGCGCTCTCCTCGGTGCACGGCTGCCTCTGGGCGCTGGGGGGCGCCAGGGGAATCGGCTGCGTGAGCTGGTTCGCCAGCGCTCTCTTTGCTGCCCCCCTCCCCCTTCTCGTCGCAGGCGTTTTTTTCACCCCAGCCCCTGGCTCTGCCGCGAAAAAGGAAGCCGCCCAGAACAGGAGGGAAACCCTGGGATACACCCCGAGGGGGCTACTCGGACGCACCCCTATCGAGGATGGACGCCCCCCCCATCGTGTATCCCAGGTTTGGGTCCCAAATTTCTGGTCCAATCGAAAACCCCACGAAGCCTGGGATATGGGCCGACATACCCCGTGTACTCTCGGCCGACCCGATCAGAGCAGCCGGCAGAAGCGATGCCCTCTCGGGCAAGGGTATCGATGTCTTGCGAAGTCTCAGCAGGCCGTCCCTGACAATCAGGGCGAGAGGGCGTACCCACAAGACATGCTCACGAAGCTCGCCAGTTGATGGACTTGTGATGTGCTGCGATTCTTGCCTCTGTGCTGGATTGTAGTCGTCCATGATGTGGCGGGAAGTTCAGAATTGAGCTCAGTCGCCGGAGACCTTCGTGGCTCGCTTGTGGTCCCTCAGGTCTCTTGCCAGTCTTGGAGCTTCGGCTCAGCTGCTGGGGTCCCCGAAGCCTCTCGTGGTCCCTCGTGAGTGTCAGGTTTTCGTCTCGGCACATGGAGTTCTTATGGCCTCGTGAGGGCGATGCTGCTAAGTCGCCGTGAGAACCTGTCGCTCGTAGCCTGGTTGCCCCGAACGGGGCCAGTGGATCCCTGGCTGACTTGCGTTTGTTAGGAAGAACTGTACATTCAATCAGAGTGCGTTCAGCTGGCGTATCGCACATGATTTGGAACAGCATCGAGGCACCGTCGGGACATCGCAACCCCGCAATTTGGGTACCATCGGGACACCAATGCACACCCAACTGATCAGGCACCACTGGGACACCTCCAAGAGCTTGGACATCATCGGGACACCATCCACGAGCCATCGTAACACCATCGACGCATCAGCAACAGAGATACTGGACGACACCGACAAGCCAAACCATCAGAAAGCGCTGCCGAACCGAAGGGGAACAACCAGGACACAATCCGTCAACCATCGTGAAGCCGTATGAAAACTACCAATCCACTTTGGGTTATCATCGGGCTACCATGAGCACACTATTTGCCATCCAGATTTCCGGGAGACCTGGTGGCCATTATCAGGACAGCATCGGGACACCATCGGTAAACCATCGGGCATCACCAGAAAGGCACAGGACGCCATCAGCACATTGTCGTGGCTCCATCTGCGACACCATCAAGACCGTTCCGGGCAACCATTGGAATTATCTAAGCGTCGTCAGCAAGTTCCGGAACACCATACAGATACCATCGCAGAACCATCATTACACCAGTGGGACGCTGCTGGGACACCATCAACAAATCACAAATGATGGGTGCACGGCCAGCACACCGTCGCATCACTAGGCCTCATCAGATCCAACAGGACACCATCAACCACCATCCAGAACAATCATCAAAACGTCGGGACACCGTTGGGACAAAATGATGTTAGACCACCAGGGCACAGCTGGGATACTATGGGCAGCCCATCGTGGCACCTTCGGAATAAAGTTAACAACCCGCTGGGGACACCATCTGGGCATCATCAACACGCCAGCAGGACCCCGCCGGCACACGATTGTTGATGACCATCAGGACACCATCAACAAACCATCGTGGCACCATCGGGGCACCATCGACAACTCATCGTGATGGGACATCTTCAACATACATAGGGGCACGGCCAGGACACCATCAACAAGTCATTGGGACACAGCCAAGGTGCCCCCGCCTGGACACGCCGTCGGGACATCACAGAGACACCCAGACAGTGAGCGCAACCGCCCGCAACGTCAAGAGGAGCAGGACAACTCCTCGACATGGATCCCGACACCGTGGCAACACGCGATCAGCTTCGCACGCACAGCATTTCACGAACGACACGAGTACGAAAGTCGAAATTCCCGAGTGGGAGTCCACAGAGGAGTCACGCGTCCAGCCTCAGATGTTATCGAGGAGATAGAGGATCATCTTCTCCACCTCATTCTTGCCCGTATCCGTTTGGGCTCAAGCCGTCTTGACACAGTGTGTTGTCTTTCGTATCGCCACTTGTGTCTAGCCATCCTATCTTGTACGAGGCCATGGCGCGCCGGTGCTGTCACCCCGACTGGGGTCCGTTCCTGCTGGGCGCGGTTGCGATCATCCTCCTGGCATGTGGTTGGCAGAGGCTCGAGGGCCCACTCGCACGATTCGCGGCCGAGGAGGAGCCGCAGGGCGGCTTGCTGCTGGGCTTGGAGTCCGCCGCCGTGACCACGAGGTCGGCCGCCTCCGTGGCCCTCTCGGCTGGCGCGGTGGTTGGCCGGCCCGTGGCGGGCGTGCTGGAACGGGTGGAGGCGCTGCTGCTGCGCCCAGCCGTGCAGCGGCTGCTGGAGGGCTCGCCGCAGGGCAAGTCGACCAGGGCCGCGCCGCTGTGGGCCAAGCGGGCGCTCAGCCAGGCCTGCCGGATGGTCTTCGCGGGCGGGGCCAAGCGGGGCCGCGGCACCCCCAAGATGCTGCCCTGCCCCACGCTGCACCTCGTGGCCGCCGAGGCCGCCCCGCGCCTCGAGGTGCTGCCCACTGGTACCTGGCAGAGGAGCCACCGCATGTTCATCAGCCAGGGGCTACTGGACGCCGGCGTGCAGGCGCGGGAGCTGCGAGCGCTCTTCGCCCGGGAGCTCTCGCGGCTGGCCGTCGGCGGCTGGCGCCCGCCGCGGTTCTGGGCTCTCTGGCACGGGTCGGGCGCCCCCGTGCGCCTCTTGCAGGCCTGGCAGCAGAACGTGCCGGACAGTGCCGACCGCAGCTTGCGCCTCGCCTGGCAGCAGCTCCAGGAGCTCTGCCGCGCTCGCTCGGCGCTCTCTACGCTGGCGGCTGGCGCGCGTGGGCTGCCCGACAACTGGGGCCTTCCGACCTTGAACGCCTCGGCGCTGGTCGGTGTGGGCCCTGCCGCCATTGCTGAGATCTGCGAGCTCCTGGATGGTTCTGCGGGCGTCGACAAGGGCCTCCGCACTCTGCAGATGCTGGCACAGGCGCTGCGCCAGCAGGTCTCGGCGGAACGGATCACTCAGTTTCTGGCGGCAGGAACCGACGGTGTTGACACGGCGTCGTGGCGGGCCTTCGCGGTTTCTCTCCGGCCGAGCCAGATGGCGGCGCCGGCGAGAAGTTCCTTGAGAGGCCCGTCGTTCAGGGACCTCCACTGGCCCGCCCTTCTGCTGGCCCTGGCCGCCAAGCGCGCAAACGAACTGTCCGCGGATCGGGCGGCGGCCGCCGCCGAGGGAAGCATCGACCCCGTCGTCGCCGGGCTCGTGCGCCTGCACGGAAGCGCGGAGGAGAGGCGGCAGGTGGAAGAGGGCAATGTCCGCGGCCTCATCGCGGGGGCGCGCGCCGCGCTCGCCTCCAGGAGCGGGCTTCTCCGCTGGCAGCTGTGGTGGGAGTCCCTTGCGTTCGGCCGCCTGGAGCCGCCCATCCTCCTGCGCGTCGCCGACCTGGCCGCCTGGTGGGAGCGCGGCGAGGATGGCCTCCTGGCGCCCTGGCGGGCCTCGCCGCGCCCACGCGGAGGCCGCGGCAGCGGCCGCGCTGTGCGGGCCGCGCGCAGGGCGGCGCGGCAGCTGCTGCGGTGGACTGGCAGGACCCCGGCCGCCGCGGCGGGCCAGGTGCGGCTGGCCTGAGCGGCGGCGGGCAGTGCGCGGGGTTGCTCCGCGGCGCAGGGTCCGCGCCACGCCACGCAGGCCGCACGCAGGGGGCGGCGCCGCAGCCGGCGGCGGGCCCGGGCCGCCGCGCGGCGGGCTGGCTGGTGGCGGCAGCCGGCACACCCCGAGTTGGGGCCGTGGTCGCGGGGCGCAGAGGGAGGGAGGAGGCCGGACAGTGGCCCCTCCCCAGCGGCCGGCGGGCGCGCGGGGCGGCGGGGAGGGAGCTGGGCTGTGGGCTCCTCGGCAGCCGCTGCTGCTCCCGTTCCTGCTCGCTTCTGCTCCCCCTGCTTCTCCCCCGCTCCCCCTGCCTCCTCTCCTCCGTCTCCTCCTCCTCCTCCTCCTCCTCCTCCTCCTTCTCCTCCTCCTCCTCCTCCTCCTCCTCCTCCTCCTCCTCCTCCCTCTGCCTCGCTCCCACCCTCCCTCCTGATGACCTCGAGTGCCGCCGTTCCGGGGCCCGCGGCAGCATCTTCTGCCTCCGACGCGGGTGAAAATTCCTGTGCGCCAGGCCCAGCGGCCCGGTGAACGATCCGTCGTGCACGCGGGGGCGTCCCCCCCCCCGGGCGGCACGATGAATATCTCCCCATGGCGCGGCGGGGCTGCGCCGGGCTGCTGCCGCACAGGGTGGGGGGAAGGAGGAGGAGGAGGAGGAGGAGAAGGGAGGAGGAGGGAAGGAGGAAGGTGCGAATGAAGATGCCGATGATGATAAATTGCTGCTGATTGTGATGGTCATGGTGAAGGTGGAAATCATGGTCATGGTAGTGGTGGTGTTGGTGATGCTGATGATGGGGATGCTAGTGTTCCGATGATGATGCTATGATGGCCATGATGGTGGTGCTGCTGCTGCTGATGATGATGGGTGGCGATGATGGTGCTCATGGTGACGACGACGACGATGGCGACGGCGATGTTGATGATGCTGTCGCTGATGATGATGATGATGATGATGATGATGATGATGATGATGATGATGATGATGATGATGATGATGATGATGATGCTGCTGCTGATGATGATGATGATGATTCTGATTCTGATTCTGATTCTGATTATTATGATGATGATGATGATAATGATGATGATGATGGTGGTGGTGGTGATGATTCGATGGTGGTGGTGGTTGATTGTAGTAATGGTGATCCATGATGATGGTTATGATGCTGCTGCTGATGATGATGATGCTGATGATGCTGATGATAATGATTTCTATGATGACGATTATGCTGATGATGGGGGTGATGATGATGGTGATGAGGATGATTTGGTGGCCTTGGCTGTGAGGATGACGATTTAGACGATGACGATAGCGGTGTTGGTGGTGATGATGACGACGATGTCGATGATGATGTTGCTACTGCTGATGATGATGATACTGATGATGCTTATGCTGATGCTGCTGCTGCTGCTGATGATGATGATGATGATGCTGATAATGAGCGTGAGACTTCTGCGAATGCTAATGATGAAAATGATGCCGATCATGATGGTCATGATGATGATGATGATGCTGATCGGACTCTGCTCGCAGAGGACAGGGAGTTGCGCTCAGACACTACACGCCACGGATTCTCATGAACACCCCCTGGGACCAGCGGTCCCTTAGGGATAGTGTTCCAAGCCGCGGTCGAACGACGCCATCATGATGATGTTGATGATGATGATGATGAGGATGATGCTGATGTTGTTGATGATGGTGATGATGCTGCTGTTGATGCGGATAATGGTCTTGATGGTGGCGATGTGGGGATGATGATGTTGATGATGATGATGATGAAGATGATGATGATGATGATGATGGTTATGAAGATGAAGGTTTTGATGCTACTGCTGATGACGATTTTGACATGCAGATGATGGCGGTGATGTTGATGGTGTTGATGATGGTGGTGGCGGTGATGACGAGGATGATGGTGATGCTGATGGTTGTGGTGATGGTGAGTCATGCTGGTGGTTGTGCTGTTGCTGATGATGACGAGACAGATGATAATCAGGAGGTGGTGGTGGTGTTGAGGATGTTGGGGATGACGATAGTGATGAGGCTCAGGCGTGTTCTGATGCTACTAACGATGAAGATGTTGCTGGTGATGATGATCATGCTGCTAATGATGATGATCATGATGATGAAGAGGAGGAGGCGGAGAAGGAGCAGGTTGACGCTGCGGGATCCGTCCAAAGCATGTCGAGCATCCCGAGGAGGAGGAGGAGGAGGAGGAGGAGAAGGAGGAGGAGGAGGAGGAGGAGGAGGAGGACGGGGAGGACCAGAGTACGCCCAGGATGCAGCAACGCTGCTGCAATCCACTCTCCAGCCCAAGTCCCTTCGTTACTCCCGACAGTTGCGCCGCCCTACTGCGTGAAGCGCCCCACCCTTGAAAGACGAGGCTCCCCCCGTAGGCCTGTCGTACAGGCGAGAACTCGTTTGCAGATGATCCTCCAGCCGCCACCCAACGTCCTGCTTGCCTGAAGAGCCGCCAAGAGGTATGCTCATCAAGTCGAGGGAATTGTCTAGCGAGAGCACCGTTTTGAAACTCATCCGCCCACCACTCCACCCTGGTCCTAGTTTGGGAGGAAGCCGTATCCGTGCGGCAGTTGCACTACCTGGATCTTCGGGACCTAGAAGTCCAGGACCCTCCGAGCAGGAGTCCACAGTTGAAAAGGATATGCCCTTCATCTGCGTAGCTATCGAAAGTGCTTACGACGAATGTTCGCGGCGCCACGGCGAGAGCGCAAGAGGCTTATTTTGAAAAGGAGGCGCCTTCCATACATGTAGCTGCTGGGTTTGCCCTGCAACGCCTCTCGCAGGGCTAGAAGCCAATTAGATCAATTCTACGATTTGGAATGTTGTCATGCCTGCTGCTTTCCCTCTCGCGTGTTGGCCCATGCTCCTCTCTGCTTTGTTCGGCCCGCCCGCTTCCTCCTCCTGCTATGTTATTGCGAAGGCCTTACGGCCGGTGCCGCCGACCCTGAAGACGACGAAGATGAAAGGGAGGGGGGGGGGGCAGGAGGAGGAGGAGGAGGAGGAGGAGGAGGAGGAGGAGGAGGAGTGGCAGGAGGAGGAGGAAGGGGTGCAGGAGGTGGATGATGGAGGAGGAGGGGGGGGAGGAGGAGGGAGAGGAGGAGGAAGGAGGAGGAGGAGGAGGAGGAGGAGGAGGAGGAGGGGAGGAGGAGGAGGAGGGAGGAGGGGAGGAGGCCTCTTGGAGCCTTGGTGGGGGTGTTCTTGGAGAGCTCCTGGGACGTCTAGGGGGCTTCTTGGATCGTCTTGGGGCCATCTTGGCCGTGAGGGGCCGATCTTTGAGCGACACGGGGCCCTTGTAGGCAATCTTAGTAGCCATCTTCGGCATTCTGGGTTCTTTTTGGGGCTGTTCGATATGTCGGGGCCACCCGGGGGAAAACGAATCGTGGTGGCGACCCCCCCCGGACCCCCCCCGGGGACCCCCCCCCCCCCGCGGGGAAGGGATCAAAGGGAAGGGGCTTCCCTTCGACTTCAATACGACGTTGTACAATTTCGCTTTGGATGGCACGCATGAGGAGGGCCCAGGGAAAGGGACGGGGGACGGATACGGCGAGGAGACGACTGTGACGACGACGAAGACGACGAGGAGACGACGGAGACGACAACTCGAACGGAGAAGCCCCTCGCACACGCCGACAGGGTCGGCGGATTTGTTCGTGTGTCCCTCCTCGTCCTCCTCCTCGTCCTCGTAGTCTTCCGCGTGCCCCTGCTCCTGCTCCTGCTCCTTGATCCTTCTCCTTGGCCTCCTCCCCCTCCTCCTCCCTCATCCTCCTCCTCCTCCTCCTTCCTCCTCCCTCCACCTCCTCCTCCTCCTTCCTCCCCCCTCCAACTCCTCCCTTTTCTGCTCCTCCTTTCCTGGAAGACGGTTCACAGCCGTTTTCGCTGGATAAGAAACGCTTCCCCCCGTCGTCGGCAAGCGTCGGCAAGCGTGGTGTTCTCTCTTGCAGTATCGACCAAAGCGTCCTTGCCCACCCCGGCTTGTGAGGCCACGACCGCCGCCAACCATTTCTCCCCCCCTTTGTGGTGACGGGGGCCAGGCGGCAGGGGTAGGCGGGTTGGTGTGGTGGCGGGTTGGGCTGGTTTGGCTGCTTGGCGGGTTTGTGGGTTGGGTGGTTGGGCTTGTTGGGCTGGCTGGTGTGCTGGCTAGGGGCTAACCCGGAGAGGCAATTAAGAACCCCCTCCTCTCCAGCGAAAGTCCATTGGGATACCGCCCGAGCCAAGGCGCGGGAGTTATTTATTTTCCTTTCTTTTGCGCGGTGCTAAAGATATCGTTCCGCGAAAACCGCCCCCAAGAATTGTTCAATTACGGTGCGGTGCTAACGATAACCCCGGGAGGGGTTCTTAATCGCTTACTGCGGTTAGGGCCACTGGTTTCGATCGCACTCAGGTCCCCTTCTCGGGGCGCCCGCCCAGGAGGCCGGTCCCCAATGGTACGGTGCGATTTTGCCCCCCACGATCGTGCTCGGGGCGCCCGTCCAAGAGGCAGGTCCTCCATGATACGGTGTGATGTGCCCCCCCCCCCGGACCGTACTCGGAACGCCCGCCCGGGGAGGCCGGTTTTCAACGGTACGGTGCGATTTGCCCCCCCCCCCCCCTCCCCCCCCTTGTGCCAAGGCAGGAGCCCCATTTTCAAATTGTACCGCCTTCAGTATGCGAAGCTGTTGGACATTGGAAATTCAAGCTTCAGAAACCCAGGCGGTGAGGAAGTCTTGAGCGACACGCCTGGCCCGCCCGAAGACATGACTGGAGGTTGGGGAGGGAGGCGCTATGTAGAAGGAAAAGGATGACAAGGGGGAGGAGGAGGAGGAGGAGGAGGAGGAGGAGGAGGAGGAGGAGGAGGAGGAGGAGGAGGAGGAGAAGGAGGAGGAGGAGGAGCAGGAGAAGGAGGAGGAGGAGGAGAAGCAGGAGGATGCGGAGGAGGAGGAGGGGGAGGAGGGGGAGGAGGACGGCATAGGCGAACATGTGACGCGCTGCTACGTGCGAGGGGGATGAAGAGGAGGCGGGCGGATAGGATGATGATGATGATGATGATGATGATGATGATGATGATGATGATGATGATGATGATGATGATGATGATGATGATGATGATGATTATGATGATTCTGATGATGATGATGATGCTGATGCTGATGATGATGATGGTGGTGGTGATGATGATGATGATGTTGATGATGATGATGCTGATTCTGATGATGAGGATGAGGACCAGGATGAGGATGAGGATGAGGATGAGGATGAGGATGAGGATGAGGATGAGGAGGGTGAGGATGAGGATGAGGATGATGATGATGACGAATACGAATATGATGATGACGGTGAGGATGTTGCTGATGATGGTGGTGGTGGTGATGAGATGATGATGATGATAATGATGATGATGCTGGTGATGGTGGTGGTGATGATTATGATGCTGATGAGGATGAGGAGGTGAAGGTGAAGGAGGAGGAGCTGGAGGAGGTGGAGTAAGAGAAGGATAGGAAGATCCCTGGCCGATGCCCTTGGCTGCGGCGCTGGGCTCCTCACCGGCCTGCTCGCAGCATCCACCCGCAGAGGGCACCAGTGCCACCAACACAATCGCAGTTGCATGGACGTACAAGTACAGAGACGTTCTCGCACGTAGTCGGAAGTCATCGTCGCCATCCTCATGGCCTGTGCCGGCTTTTCTTCCCCCTGCACGGCTTGCCGCCGCACCCCCCCTCGCCCAAGACCACGTGGGACGACAGATGGGACAAGTTCAAGAGCGACTGGCTGAGTGGCGTGGTCTCGTGGACCTGGGCAGCCGTAATCGGCGCCCCTGGGACTCCCAAACAGACAGTTGGCGGGGCCCCTTTCAGTGTCGGTGAACTGTCAGACCCTCTGTGGCTCCAGTGCTCTTTGAGAGTGCCTGGACACCAATTCTGTTCCGGAAGCTCGTCTGCGGAGGTTCTGGTCTTTTTCTTGGGGGTGGTGATGTAAGGCTTTTCTCCCCCATCCCCCTCCTCATCCCCCTTGTTTTGACGAGACCAAAGCATCTGAGGAACCGTGACGGCCCGTTTCAGGGCCCCGGGACCATAAACGATCCGGGAAGTAGGATAGGTCAGGCACGGCCCGCCAGAACAAATGTACAACGTCGGGGGACCGGGCCCTGGGTGTTGGCCACATGGGCGACGGGACGCAACGGGGTCGTCTGCACGGACGTTGGCGCGTAAGCTGCCCTCTCAAGGTCGCGCATGAACGCCCTCGTTTTCAATGTGGCGTGCCACGCTGGCGGCCCGCGTAGGCCGCGGCGTAGGGTCGCCACGTCTTCTTGCGTAGTTCCTTGCCCACGTGGGTGTCGAGTCCCCCGACTCTGCGATCGGTGCTCGAGCAGGCCACAGCTTCCGCCGATCCGTGGGTCGATCGGGACCAGCACGGTCGGCTGGGCCGTGACCACCAGTGTGCCCCCGACTTTGGATGGATCGGGCCGGCGGCGTCGGTACACTGAAGACGCTGAAATAAGGATCGCCTTGGCTAGGTCATTCCCTGGTGCACCCTGGGCCTTTTGGTGCCCAAAAGGGGCTTCGTTCCGTATATAGCGCTCCGTATTGCATCAGCGTGATTGTATCAGGATCAGGCCATGGCGCAGCCTTGATTTGGGGGTGTTCGCAAGTATTCACGTGGATTGGGGCATCGCGCAGCCTTTTTCCCGAGCGGTCTGCCGTCGTGCCAGCCCCGCTTCGGTCAGCTACGGTGGTCGGGTTCTCTCTGTGTGCTACGTTGTCCGAGCACCCTTGCAGTCGAGTATCTGATTAAGTAACCTCCGCCTGAAAAGCTGGGCCAACGTGTCTTAACCAGCTTGCCAGAAGGCTGGGCCAGTTTCTTGAGCACGTTCGCCCCTCCAGCGTTGTCAACATGCATTGGCCCAAGCTGGTTTCCAGGAACCTCCAGGAAGCTGGCCCAGATTTCTTAAACGATAATTTCTTGGCTGTGTTACATCCTTCCTCAGCTACACTGCCCTTGAGGGTTCCAACTGTCTGCTCAGTAGCTCCGTCACCAGGCACCCCTGGCCGATGTGCCTCTTGTGAGTGCTGGTGTGGCCAGGGCGCCCCTCCTGCGTGTGACCTTGGATCGCACGATTCGGCGTTTGCGCGTCTGGCAGCTTCTGCGCTGCCAGCACTCCATTGCGACCTGCGATTCGGAGTCGCAGGTTGCAAGCTTCCCGGGGCTAGGACGAGGATGAATCCGTTGCAGAGCGTTCTGGAACGCTCTCGGAGCGGTCAGGAACGCTCTGGGAAGGCTGCGGCGCCCGATACATCCTCCAGAACCACTTGATATCAGAGACTCTCGATTTATCATTACTGAATTTTTTCCTCGTCCTGGCTTCGTCGTAAGTCCCCTGTGCGAACAGGGACCGCCACGTGGTAAGCTGTCGCGGACGGGCGGACTGCGTGTTGCCGGGGCTCTCCTCTCGTGCTCTGAGTGTGCGCTGTACGGCCCGACGGTGGCTGACTCGCAGTCCCTGGAACGGGCGAGGGAGGAGAGGCGCGCGGGGAGGGAGGGGGTGTCAGATGACCCCGAGCTCTTCCCCGCGGAAGCCCCCCCCCTCCCTCTCTAGGAAACGTAAGACTCGAGTCCGCCGGAACTCGGTTTGCCGACGCCTTCTGACGAGCGCGTGCTGGATTTTGACGGTCCGGTTTTCGTGGGATGTCTGCAGCGGGAGTTCGCGTCAAGTTTCAGACTGGGTCTCGTCTTTTTCATGATGGCCCCGTCAGGCTACTTCGAGCCCACCGAACCCGAGTCTTACGTCTCCATGAATGAAGCCTCCTCCCTTGCGTGCCGAGTGCGGCCACTCCCCTCGTGGTCGGCGCGGCCTGCTGTCGCCCTTCTCCGTAGGCGCCCCCTTCTTTTGCATTGCCTGCCTGGTACATGAACAACTTGGCCGTTTCGTGGTCCACCCTCGCCACTTCAACAACAAAAACGTTTTGCCAGGATTCCATTTCTTGGGTGCGACGTTGGGTCGCCGTGTGCAGCCACACCGCTCCCACAGGCTAGTTTATTCATTGCCGCCAGAGCAACTCCAAGGTAGATTCTGGACGACGAAACGCAGCCCTCTCGCTCCCGGCGGCCCCCGTGTCGCCAGAATCCCGTCTCATGGGCGCAATTTCGGGCCGCTGGTTGCAGACCAATTGCTCCCATGGGAACTCCACTACTGGGTGTGAAGCGATCTTGGTGCAGGAGGCACCCCTGCCGTGGCTGGCGGCCTACGCGCTGCCCACCTCTGAACTCCTTGACCATTCCGAGTCCGAGGAATTGCAGCACTACACGCCGGTCGCTGACAGTAGGTATTTTTGGATTCCCAGATCCCAATCTACTTCAAGCGCCTTCCTACTTCAAGAATCGACACGCTTTGGCTGTGTTTTGTTATTCTCTGGGGGGCCTGGACCCAATCAACTAAATCCGCCTTCCTACTTCATGTTTTTACCTACTTCTTCCGACCGACGTGTCCTGCTTCCAGGTGCCTTCGTGGCGTGGCCCCAGCGCCACTCGCAGCTGCAATGCTGGGGGCCACGCGGTGCCACCCTTTCGCGGACGGCGGCGCCGTCGTGCTGTGAGCACTCCCCTTCGGGATACCTGGTGGCTCCTCACTGGCCGCTCCCTCCTGGACGTGCTCTCTAACGGGTATCACACCCTCAAAGCCAAACGTGCGAGTGGGGGAGAATTCATCCTGAGATATGCCCGGGCACGGATTCGACGCGCATCGGCGTGGGATGCTCGAATCCAGGCGGTTCTCAGAAGGTAGTTTCACATCTAGTCGGGCGTGCGCCTTCGTCCATCGGTGCGGAATCCTCGTGCCTTGCCGCACGGGTATAGCCCCCTTGAGGGGAAGCGGATTTGCCCGTGGACGGGCTCTCTTTGGGGGAAAAGAGTTTGGCGGAGTTGCGCGCAGCATGGAACGTTGTGACGCATCGCGTATTCCAACCAGCCCTGGTGCGTCTTATGGAGCCCCTTGGGGATGTGCGGGGGGCCGTCTTCGGGGCGCTCCTGGGGGGGGGATCTCGGGAACTTGTCGGGGGTCCAGAGGCCGCCTCGATCGCGAAGGCCCGACCAAATCCGCTTTGCGCCCGCCGACTCCCGCGCACCCCCGCGCAGGCTTGTCCTGCTGCTTCTTCGGCTGCTGCATGGGCACCTGCTGCGGCGGAGGCAAGGGGCGGAGCAGCCGCGGCGCCGCTCTCATGGAGGCGCCCCCTGCGCCGCGCCGACAGGGGGGTCCCGGGCTTCCCCTCTGGAGCCTCCTCGGCGTCCGAGTCCGCGTTGCCCGCCGTCTGTGCGGCCGAGCTGGCCCGATGCCAGCTGGGGTGCTGGTAGCTGGTCCGCTCGGCAGCCAGGTGGGCCCGACCCTGGGTCCGTGCGGCGGCCGCGTGGGCTCACACGACGAGCTGGCTCGGGAGGCGGCCCCGGGGTTGGGCTGACAGCTCTGGTGTTTGATGGGGAGGTCTGGCACGGACGGCCAGGGGAAAAGGAGGGAGGGATGCCCCCCTCCTGGAGGGGGAAGCAGTTTTTACTTCTGGAAGCGTAGTGGGCACCATGAGGCACATGCGCCCCGAGCGCCAGTGGGGCTTCGCCACCTCTCTTGCCTGGGGGGTGTCGAGTCCCACCCCGAGGTCCTCTGACCAGAGCAGCCGCGAGTCTGCTGCAATCGCGGGCACCCTGAGAGACCTGTCCAAAGGCCCCTCCCTCCCTCGCTGAGGAGGAGCGCACTGCCCCTCGTGCCCCACCCCCCCTCCCCGCTCCGCCCCCGCTTGGCCCCGGCCCGCCCCTGCACCGAGCGCGCCACCCAGGCCCCAGCCCGATCAGTGTTTTTGCAGGCGGATGCTGGCGCGTCGCGCGCGCTGGTCTTTTTTTCTCTCTTTCCCTCCCCCCTGGGAAGCCGCAGGATCGAAGCTCGACGGGACGATGATGATGATGATGATGATGATGATGATGATGATGATGATGATGATGATGATGATGATGATGATGATGATGATGAGGATGAGGAGGAGGAGGAGGAGGAGGAGGAGGAGGAGGAGGAGGAGGAGGAGGAGGAGGAGGAGGAGGACACGCACCTCGAAGCAAGGTGCGTGCCAGGGCGGCGGATTCAGGAGGAGGAGGAGGAGCAAGGAGGAGGAGGAGGAGGAGGAGCAAGGAGGAGGAGGAGGAGGAGGAGGAGGAGGAGGAGGAGCAGGAGGAGGAGGAGCAGGGGGGAGGGAGGAGCAGCAGCCTCGCCGGCTCGTGCGCCCTCCCTCCACAGCGACCGCCACGAGAACGCCCCGCGCCTCCCAGCCACTCCCTCGGCCCGGTGGCGTGTGCTCGGAGCGGAGGAGAGCGGCCCTCTCGCCTCGGACGGCACGGACCGGCCCGCACCGCGCCGGCGCGGCGGCGACTCCTGCGCGGGCGCTCGAGGTTTTGACCGCCGCCATCGGCCCGGAATCGGCGGATCTCGGAAGGCACCGGGGGTCACCAGGGGGCTGGCCGCCCCACGCGCCGAGCTGGTGGCACCCCGTTCCCGGCGCGCCCCCAGAGAGTGCCCGGAGCGGAGTGCCACCAGCTCGGGGAGGTTCTTTTTGGGAACGGAGCTCCATGGAATTCTGGTGGTGGTGGCTCTTCTTTTTGCCATCATGAGGGGGGGCCCTCCCAGAAGGGGGCCGCAGCCCCCTGAGATGCTCCTGCGGCATCCCAGCAGACCGCCCTCCTCGCCCCCACCCGCTGTGCGCCCAGAGCCCTCGGAGCCCCGCCCAGGACCCCGCCTCTCCAAAAGTCTACCCTTGAGGGTCTACCTTTAAGTCGGGCCTGTCCCTCTACAGGGGGAAAATTCGAAAATATTGAAAATGAATGGTCTGGGGACCATTTGGGGATATTTTTTGAGTATTCTTTATTTTTCGTCCAAGATCCACCCGTAGGGGGACAGGCCCGACTTGAGTCTACCTTGAAGCGCGGTGGCCGGAAATGTCAGCAGGACCCAGCCGTTGCGATGAGGCTCCAGGAAGCCAAGAGAGCGCGAAAACGGCGCCCAAGAGCCTCGCGCCCGATGGCAAAGATCAGGCAGGCCCAGGATGAGGATGTACCGCTCCAGAGCCTCCTGGAGCGCCCTCAGCGCGTTCCGGAGCGCTCTGGATCGACCGCGGCGCCCGATACGCCCTCCAGACCGCGAGCTCTCGGAGCCTCCCCGTCTGATCTGCCCTGATCGCGAGGAGGGCCGGGCGGCGTCCCCTCGCTGGCTGTCGGTGGGCCGGCTGGGAGCGGCGCGAGATCCGCCGGCCGTCTGCGCACGCGGGCCCCCAGGACGACGAGGCGGACGCCGCCCGCCCGCCGCTGCCGCGCGCGCGCCGCCCCGGCGCTCGCTGCGGCCCTCGGCGGCCCTCGGGCGCCCCGCGGTGGCCCTCGGCGGCACCCCAGAAGTCCTCGTCGGCCCGCGGCGGCCCTCGGAGGCCTTCAAAGAGGCCCCGCGGCCTCCGTCGTTGCCGCCGAGGAGCTCGCTCTCGATCGCTGCCGCCGAGCCCCTGCCTTCGCCGATGCCGCCTTCGTGGTGCCTGCCGAGCCCCGGCGCGGCCCCCCTCGTGATCTCCGGGCGCGGAGAGGCGAGGCACGGCCGCAGAGCGCGGGAGGTGGAGAGGGGGAGGCGTGGGGCAGAAGGGGTGCCAGCGGGTGCACATCGTCGCGCGTGACGCCATGCTCTGGACCCCCACCACCGCTCGGTCTCGGAACGTGTTCGGCTGCCTTGCCCTCTCTCGCTGCTCTTCGGCGGGTGTGAGAGCCAGCCGCCAACCCTGGTGCTGCCGCTGCCCAGGGCCACGACCGACTCCTTCTCACCGAGCGCGTTCCACTACTCGCAGAAGTGCCTACTCGCAAACGTGAGAAAATTGCATCTTTGCCTCGATGTAATGGATCGTGCATCCCCCGCGGCGGATTCAGGCCATCCGCGAGTAGCTGCCTTGCACACAGAGTGGAACGCCCTTGGCGACCTTCCGAGGGTCCAGGGCGGAGGAGGCACAGGGATGATGGAGCCAAGCGCCCCTCATCCGGTGGCCCCTGGCCCGTCTGGGAGCTGGTGAGTGCGGGCGGGGGGGAGGTGCCAGGGGGGGGGGTCCGAGATGGGGCTGGGCGCCTCGGGCGCGCCAGCGTGTTGGTCTACCAGAAGTCCCCGTCCAGTGGGCCTTGCACGGGGGGAGGGCGACGCGCAGCTGAGGGTGCCGGAGCCCTCGCGGGGTTTGATACATCTCGGCGTCGCGTAGTGGGGGGGTGCGATAACTGGGGGGGCAGCGGAGCTGCCGACAAGGGGCCCTCTGGGGCCCCCAGAGGGGCCAATTTAGCTAGGGACCAAGAGGGGCCATGTAGGGCCGCCAAGATTCGGAGGTGGACAGACCTCCTACCCCAACACGTCGATTCGCGAATTGGCCGTTTTCGCTTCGCGACAGGGCGCCGCGGCCGTCATTTTGGCCGGTCCAGGTCCGTCGGTTTCGGTCCTACAGTGGGGGCGCGCATCAAGAAACCATGTGTTTTTTGTCAGGGTACCCTGGGTTTCTTCGCTCCTCGCGATGCGCGGTGATTTCCCGCAGCCGTTGAAGACGCTGCTGCGTTCAGGGTGCTCCAGGGTTCCCTTCAGGTGCACCTCGCGCACGGGTTCTCAGGGCTGAGTTTCTTGCGAGGGTTTCTTGCGGCCGCGCCCGCACTGAAGGGAGGTTTACTAACGGGAGGTTTGCCCACCGCCGAGAGAGGTGGGCCCCGCTCCTGCCGCCCCCCGCGCCTTCGATAGGACGAGGAGAACTACTACTCCTCCGACGACGAGTAGCCAGGCCCAGGCCTGAGAGGGGGGGAGGGGGGCGGCGTTCGCCACCGCCGCCGCCGCCGCTGCTGCCGCTGCTGCCAGGGGAGCAAAAAGTGGCATAAACATAAAACTCGGAGGTCCGCGCGGATTTCTCGGATCGGCGCTGGACCCCCCCGGGCGGTGCCGGAGGCGCCGCCGGGGGGCCCCAGCGCCGATCCGAGAAATCCGCGCGGACCTCCGAGTTTTTATGTCTATGTCACTTTTTGTTCCCCTAGCTGCTGCCACTGCTGCTACTGCCGCCGCCGCTGCCGCTGCCGCCACCGCCGCCGCTGCCGCTGCTGCTGCCGCCGCTGCCGCTGCCGCTGCTGCCGCCGCTGGGGCAGCTCTTGCCTGCAGACGTGGGCGCGCGCGCGCGCGCCCTGTCTTCATGCTCGGCCAACCGAAGACAACATCCAGGCCACAGGTGTTCGGGCACTTTCTGTCGATGGCGTGGTAGCTGGATCCAGAGATGGTATGGGGGGTCCCCCGAGGAAGCTCGTCTCGACGGATGCCGGTCTACGTGAGGCACACGGCCGACTCCGAAGATGGTGGTCGGGCACCATCCGTCGACGGCTTGTTTATTTTCCGGCTCCGAAGATGGTCGGGCTGACTCCAGAGAAGGTTTTCTTTTGAACGTCTGAGCCAAAGACAGGCCTCCCCGTGGCCGCCAGTCGGAGAAAGTGCCCTCCTGATCCCCAGCGTTTGAGGTAACCACTACCCCGTTCGGGGTGCCCCTATTTTTCCTGAAGAGGAGGGGTATGGTCGCAGCTTCTGCTGTGGCTGGGTCTTCTTGATTGTGCTCGGGTCGACCATCCTCCAACGCTTTCTGGATTGTTGGGGGACGGGGGTGCACCCCCCCCCTGGGATCATCACGCCGCGGAGACGATTGGGGTTTGGGCTTCTTCCTCTGTGGGGGGTTCGGCTCCAGCTGGGGCTCCCTCGATTGCTCCATGCCTCCCCCCGCTCCCCATTGCCCTACAGCCAAGACGCTGAAATGAGGACCGCTTTAGGTTCGGAAGGGGCTCGGGGGTTAGGGTCGTTTCTTAGACTTATGTCGCGGGATTTGTCTGTGGCCTAGTGTCAGCTGCGGCTACTGGGGGGCAGGCCAGCGACTCGTTTGTTCAACGCGGGTCGGCGTTTGAGCCGAAAGTGGCGGGTGCCGTGACTTGTGCTTCTTTAGATGACCTGCGCTTCCTTCATGTAAAGCTCGGGGTCCGAGACGGGCTGTGCAGAGCTTCATGCGTAAAGGCTTGCGTTGTCATTCACCACGCATCGTCAGCATTTGTTTCTGGGCTTCATGGTCGTGTGCTTCTCACTGGGGTCGGTATGTTCAAATGCACCAATTTGGCACCCTGCGCCACCGCTGGTGCGGCCACCTCCTTGGCGCCACTCTGTGTTGACCTTGCGTCATTCCATCGAGGCGTTTCAGAGTGATGCCGCACAGAATGGGGTGAGGGAGTCTGAGGAGGAGGAGGAGGAGGGAAAGGAATGACCGCTTACCGTTTGGGGGGAGGCTTGCGTAGCCCGGGTCCTGGAAGCTTCCCCCTCATGGCAGACGGTCTCCCCTTCGTGTTGGGTCTCTGGGATGGCTGTTCTAAGCCCGGCGGAGATCCCACGAGGTTCGTCCGTGGGCGCGGCTGGCGGTTCCAGTGCTCTGCCGACGTTTCGACTGCTCTGCCCAGAGCCGGCGTGCCGCCCCGAGTGGCACGCCAGTGCCGCCCCCCCACGCCTTTGCAGCCGGAGCAGTCTCCCGAGTCAGTGCTTCTTAGTGGAGGCGGGCTTTGTGTGTGTGGGTATGTAATTGTATGTAGGTGACAGCGTGATCCCCTTCCTCACATGTCGTTCTAGCCGGCCGACCCCAGCCCGATGTGTTTCTACCCGGAACGGTGCCAGCGTGTCTCCTTGGAGCAGATGGCCCCTGTGCATAGACACGAAGGCATCGTGAAGTGTACACTTCGGCAGTGGTGGTGGTAGGGCTGGTTTGTGTCTCTGGTTTCGGTGTGTCTGTCTGTGTGTGTGTGTGGCTGTGATTTGTACGTGCCCAGTCTCATGTTCGCCTCCTGCTAGTTCCCAGTAGGCACGCTCGTTTTCACTGGAGGTCGACCGTCGTTCGCGGCGTCTATGCTGGAGGCTGAGGCTCAGGCTGAGGCGTCTGAGCCGAAGATGGTGCGGCTCTTCGAGCAAGCCTGGGCAACTGGGCCACAGTGGAGCATCCCCGTGGGCTGTCTTGGGGCGTGGGAGGGTCTTGACGGTCCCCCAGCGGCTCCTCTCTCCGTCCTCTTCCCTTCTCCCCGTCTCCGCGGAGAGAAGTGCGCATCGCGCCCCGCGCGGCTGAGGGGACATGTGGCATGGGATCCCACAGGTTCCCAGAGGTGGCTTCTATCGGGGCCTCCAGAGGCCCAGAGAGGGGCGAGGATGGCCCCACACGCCTGAAAGGCTCCATGCTTCGCCCTCGATCGGGGGGGTCGGGGCACGTCCTGCTGCGCAGGAGAGACGCCCCCGCCCCGCGGCCTCCCCCGTGGCAGGCGGGCGCTGGGTTTCCCCCACGCCGCGCCGCTGCACGCGCCCGTGGCGCCCGCTGCGACGGGGCAGCCGGGGCGGGGACCCTGCCGCGCTGGCGGGCGCAGACTCGCAGTGCCAGCTCGGGCCAAAGAGCCCCGGGGCGGCGGCTCAGAGGTGGTGCCTGGAGAGGGGTGGGGCCCTGAGGATGAATGGCCTCGTGCAGTGAAGGCTCCGCTTGGGATCCCTCTCCCATCCTTGGGGCGCCAGGTCAGGGGCAACGAAAAAAGGTGGGGGCGGGGGATTGGTTCAGGGGGGCACGCATCGAGCCCCCCTCGCCCACTGATCGCCAGTTGGGTTCCCGACTGCCCACCCCGCCCAGGACAGTCCGGTTTCGCTATCGAGGGCCGGTCGTCGATTTATCGGCGAAGCACCGCCGACTCCAGGCCGATGCTTCCCCCGCTGAGCCCCCGCCCCCTCTCCCCTGAGCTTCCCCCCTTCTTGGGGCCCCCAGCCGCCCCTCCCCCTCACACACCCCTGCCGCTCCCCCCCCTCTCGCTCCCCCCCCTCACGGCCCCGCCCCCGAACGTCCCCTCTTCTCACGTCCCCACCCCCGAACGTCTTCCCCCTCACCTTCACGTCGCCCCCCCCCCCCTCTCACGCTTCCCCCCTCGCGCCCCCGCCCCCGAACGCTCCCCCCCTTCACGTCCCCCCACCAGCGTTCGACCGGGGGCCCCATCTTTGAGCCGCCGAGCGTGGCGGCGGAGCGCCGGCCGCGCACGCGCGGCGAGCCCTCGCTGCGGCGCCCCCGCTGCGGCCGCGCGCGGGGCAGCCGGGGCGCGCTTCCTGGCTGCGCTGCGCGGGCCACGCCCCAGCTCGGGCCAAAGGGCTGCGGGGCGGCGTAGCGCGCTGCGGGGGCAACGCGCGGGGGGGGGAGGGGGACCCGGAGCCCCTGGAGCCATGACAAAAATCACGACGGGAGGTTTTTGCTATATTTTCGGCCTCTGGGAGCCCTCACCGGGCCTCGGGGCCGTCCAGAGACGAGTCAGCTTGAAAAGCCGGTCGGGAAATTTGTCGAGGCTTCTGGGGGTCGACGTCATGATGCAAACAAAAAGAACATGACGTCGGGCGCCGGGGATTGGCTCAGGGGCATTGGCCCCCAATCGCCCATTCATCGCCGAGAGGGGCCCGATAGTCTACCCCGCCCAGGAAGGCGCGGTTGTGCCATCGGGGGCCAGTCGCCGATCTATCGGCGACGCATTGCCGATTCATGCTCGGTGTTTCCCCCTCCTGAGCCGGGCCTCCCCAGCGCTGACCCTCGGCGATGCCCGGCTCACGGCGGGCGCACGAGTGGGGTTGGAACGGAGGGGGGAAGGGCGGCCTTTGTGTGAAGAGTGGCAGCAGAGGAGCTCTCGGGAGCCTTTTCCGCCCTCCTCGGTATGCCCTCTCGGGGGCAACCTGCGCTCTTTCGGAAGGCCGCCGCGTTGCTCCTGGTTGGTTGCGGGTCGAGTGAGGCAGGGGTCTGTTTGTTCATAGGGAACAGTGGTGAGCGCCTCCCCGAGGGAGGAGAAGAAGGAGGCTGGCAGGATGACCTCGGTGAACCACTCAAGCCCATGGGGCTGGTGGTAGTGGAAGCTTGATGGATCTGCCTCCTTCATCCACCTCTTCCCCCATTCTCCCCCCCGCCCTCCCCGAGCCCCTCCTCTTCCGCCTGCCCCTCCTCCTCCTCCTCCTCCTCCTCCTCCTCCTCCTGCTTCTGCTCCTGCTCCTTCTCCTCCTCCTGCTCTTCTTGCTCCTCCTCCTCCTCCTCCTCCTCCTCCTCCTCCTCCTCCTCCTCCTCCTCCTCCTCCGCTTGCTCCTCCTTCTCCTCCTCCTCCTCCTCCTCCTCCTCCTCCTCCTTCTTTACCGCCCGTCTCGACTCCAGAGGCCGGAGGTCGAGGCAGAGAGATAGCCCTTTCTGCAGGCCTGGCTGCCTCGACCAGCTTTCTAGCAACGATTCGGCTGTGGGTCCCCACAGCCCACTGCCGTCCGTTGTACTTTTCGGCTTTGCGTGTGGGATAGGACCGGCGCGATGGTGGCTCAGGATTGCGGATCATACCAGTTATGCGCACGTCAAGGAGGCAGCGATTGGGCGTACATTGGCAGAGGCGCCACTTACTGCACCAAGTGCGGCCTGCAGCTTCAGGACTTCGAGCATCAGCGCGACCACCGCGCAGGCGGCAGTGTAGAAGATGAGGATCGCCAGCCGCGTCAGTCTAGTCGCTCCGAGCGCGTAGTTTCCTGTGGCTCCCACGCTGAGGAAGACCCCAAGAGAGGTCGAGGAGGCTGAAGGCACAACCAGGCCAGAGTTCGAGACGATGGTCAGCAACATGTCCAGCCTCATGGAAGTGCAGCGGCTCCTACAGCAAGCGATCCTGCCACTTGCATGTTGGCCCAAGCTTAGGTGTCTTCCTGGACAGAATGGGCAGGCGATGGCAGCAAACAGTACAAAGACGCGATTGAGGCCCTCAAGCAGGCCAAGCAACAGGCGCTGGCGGACAAAAGCCCAGACCAGCAAGCGCGCAGAGCATCAACGACCAGCTCGCGCAGCAGAGGCGCAGGATGTCCAACGCCGAGAACACCCTAGGCCAGCCAGGCGGCCAGATGGCGACACTGGCGGAGCGTCTCGACCAGGCCCTCTCAGACACCAACGAGATCAGCAAAGACATCCAGCGGCTCGGGGCGCAGCTGCAGGTGGCGACGCGCGCGGCGGCATCTTCGCTGGCGCAGCAGGGCTCCATATCCGACGCGCTCATGGAGATCATCGCCTCCATCATCAACGCCCCTCGCAAAGGATTGCCTCCAGAAGTTGCTCAGAAGTGAAGGAGAGGTGAAAGTTGTGGGTGACGTTCAAAAGCGGCAAGACGAGAGCCAAGCGCAGGCTCCACCACTGCAGGCCCTTGCAGCTGCAGCGGCAGCATGTGCTGCAGCGGCAGCAGGCGGTGCAGCAGTCGACATCAACGTTGGCGGCAGCGACCCCGACGAGATCACAGAGGAGGCCCGCGAGAGGGTGGCCCAGCACATGGAGGGCGCCATCCGCGGCCTCCAGGAGGCCAGCTTTAGCGATGATGCAATCACCAAGAAGCTCAAGCTGGCCAGCGGGACGGGCTCGCCGCAGAAGGTCGCGGTGGGCAGTGGAAAACGTTTTTTTGTTGCCGGATCAGCATGATGACTGTCGACGGAACTTGCCGGGCATCAGTAGAGCAGTTTTTGGAGGCGCAGTTGTGCGAGGACGCGCGCGCCTTTGCGCCCAGGAGGTCAAGCTGCGCAGTGAGCGGGTCATCATTTAGGCTCGCCGGCGCGTCATCAGCGGGCGCAGTGAGCGGGCCATCATCGGCGCGTCAGTGCCTGTATCCATGCCAGGGAGAGTTTCGCCGTGCCAGTGCTGCGCATGCCACAGCGACTCTCCGCCCAGCTTGTCCTTGGGCCGCGGCGCCGGGAGCAGACGTTTGACGGCGCCGAAGCCGGCCTGGGTCACGCTGAGCACGCGCTCCCGCCCTGCCCCGTAGGGGCAGAGCAGCAGCAAAGCGTTCTTGATCAGGTTTACGATCATCTTCCCAGGCGCTGGGGGAATGCGGCGGGCGCGACCCTCGAAACCCGCCCCCGCCGTAGAGTTTGTGCGCCGAGGATCAAGCGGGCAAGCGCAGCTACCTTCTTGATGGGCCGGCGGGTCTCGCGGAAGTCCCGCGCAGGACGGCCGCAGAGGCCGCGCAATGCGACGCGTATATTATTCGTCCAGCTACGCAAGCTGGACGCAGTCGAGCTCCAGCTACTTCCTACGGTCTTCAGAA
The DNA here is from genome assembly GCA_963575745.1 of Prorocentrum cordatum. Lineage (NCBI taxonomy): Eukaryota > Dinophyceae > Prorocentrales > Prorocentraceae > Prorocentrum > Prorocentrum cordatum. The sequence continues at coordinate 724,964 of CAUYUJ010014405.1, read as the reverse complement.
CCCCCCAGCCGAGTTCCAGGTGTCCGCGGTCCTTGCAGAGTGCCTCACAGCACCTCCGACCCCCCTCTTACCCCGTCGCGCAAGGTGTCTGGAACCAGGTGTTTGACATGAGCGTCGGGTCGGGTCTTAACGCCACCATTGGCATGATAGTTCGGGAGCTCGGGCGAGAGAGGCAGGAGGCGTCTCGGGCTTGGAGAGATTGGGTCAAGATTGGCGCCCTAGGCAATGCTGCCTGGGGGGCCACAACTGGACCAAAGATCTCGAAGCATGGCGCTCCTCTGCGCTGCCCTATGGAGGCTTGCGGTCTGGGGGGCTCTCCAAGATCCTCAAGCACGAGGGGGAAAGGCCCGGCACCCTGCGGGGCACCACAACGTCCGCGCCGAAATGCCCGGCGGAGAAATGCCCAGCGGAGCTTGGCCCTCAAGAGACCCCCCCGCCCCCGCCAGGGCCCCGGCGCCGCCTTGACGCTGCCGGGTCGTTCTCTCTACCATAGTGCAGCCCCGGGCCTCGACTTGGGGCGGGCGGCGGCTTCCGCTCCGAACATTTTCAATATCTTTCGCTGGCGCAGGCGTCTCTCGCCTGCGTGCTGTTGGAGCTGGTCGAGAAGATCGGCAGCGCGCCAACTAGTGGCAATCGGTCGTTTCGGTTTTGCCCCCCACGACGGATGCGACGGCTAAGGGTCCCCGACCCCAGTCCAGAGGCGCAGGGGTGATTCCCGGCACGCGCCACATCTGGAGTAAGGATCACGCAGCGGACAGCGGCCGGGAAGCGGGGGCAGCACGTGATTTTCACGGAGAGCGGCAGCCGGCGCCCGGCAGCGGCCGGGGGCTTCGCCTATCGCTGATCGCCTGTCCCGCCCGAGGGTTACAGTTGGATGTGGATGGGCTGTGTTGCTTGTTCGGGTGCATTGCGCGGGCCCCCCGGGCGCCCTCCGCGCGCGCGGGGGCCCGCCGGGGGCGGCGTTTCGCGCGCCCATCGATGACCTCATCGTGGGGCCGACCAAATGTCGGGGGAGCGTAAGACCCGGGTTTGCCGGGACTCGGGTTCGCCATCGTTTTTTGACGACCGCGACTCGGATTTTGACGAGGAGGAGTTTCGTGGGATGTCTGCAGCGGGAGGCCTCGTCAAAATGCAGGCTCGGCCTCGTCATTTTTTTGACGACCTCGTCGGGGATTTCCGAGTCCCCCGTACCCGGGTCTTACGTCTCCCCGAAAATGGTTCTAGTCAGTGAGCTGCAGTCGATCGGCTGCAAGGCCAACAGTGGTTGAGCGCGAGGACTTGCTGTGCCAGTTCGCCCCGCGCGAGGCTTGGGCCAAAGCGTCGAGCCCCCGGCGTGGGATTAGTATTCGGGGATGCATGCAGGCTGCGGGGACGCTTGCGCGGCTACCAACCGCGGCGCAGATGCTGCTGCTGCTGCTGCTGCTTGTTCGGGAGCCCGAATCAGTGACATATGCATTAAGCTGCGCACCATCGTCGTTTCGTTCGACGCAGGAAGAGCAGACGTCGCAGATAGGCGGGCGCGGTGGCGGGGGGAGCCCAGGAATCCTGCCAGAGCTCACCAGCGGGGCGGAGGTCGCCGGTGTCGACGCAAAGGAATTGCGCGCCCTGCAAACGCAATACCTCGCGGCAGCATGGCCCAGGTGCGCAACGGGAAGTAGATCATTAGCTCTGGCAGTGCCAGGAGACCCGGCCTGGAAAGCAGTCCCGTGGCTGGCGCTTGCCTGGTCCACGACGGGTTGGAGAGCGCATGCCCAGCCACTTTCCTCATCATACCTTCGAGAACTGAGCCTTGCGGAGCTGGTTTTGGCTGCGGGTCCGATCGCTTGGCGAGCTGGCAGAGGGCCCCCCAGGGGCCGCGTGCGTCTCCTTCAAGAAGGTAGGCTGGACTTTGATATCGTCCCCTGTTCTTCGGGGCGACTGAGATACCGACGTTGCCCTCGCCGCCCGCGCCCCCGAAATCCGCGGCCAAGAACATGCGGAGGGTCTGGGGCCGTCGAGTTTCGGCGCGGGCCGCGCCGCGCAACGGCTGGACAGGAAGGCTCGTTCCGCGCCCGTCGCATCTCCAAGGCAGCGCATCCAAGGGGCCCGCGCCCGGACGACGGCCGCAGGGCGTCGGGCCGAGGCCCCCCGCGAGAACGCGGCCGCGGCAGCGACAACGTCAGGCATAGGCCCAAGTCGGGCCTGTCCCTCTACATGGGGGAAATTCAAAAATAGGAAAAATAGTCAGGGGGCGATTTGTTGGTTATCTTTGAGTATTGGGGGGCATACTTGGAGTATTTTTCAGATTTCGCTCCAAATCGCCGTGTGGGGGGACGCGCCCGTAGTAAACATAGGCTGCGGTTGCCGCCGCACCCCAAGTCAATCCATGTGCGAGGAGGTTTCGCCGACAGGGGACCCGCCGCGAACAGCTTGAGCTTCGGCGCCGAGACATCTCCCTGACAACGCGGCAAGCTTGTTCAGGCAATGCGCGCGCTGATGGGTCCTGCCTCAAGCCGGGCGGACACGAGATTGACGATCTCGCTGAGTGGGCCGCGGTGGCCCTGGATAGTCATTGGAATCCTGATGCCTATATGACAAGGCGAGTCGGGGCGGTCCCCCCCCTTTCAGCTGAGCGCTGCGCTTTGCTTGCTGCCGGTCTCCGCTCCGATCCTTGCGCCCAGACTTGCGTTGACGACCAGGGGGCCATGGATCTCCATGAGAAGTCTCGATTTGTTCGCACTGGTTTTATCCGCGCCATAAGGCGTCAGCGGCGGCTGCCAGCGCCCCCGTCGGCCCCTGGCCCCCCCGAACCAAAGCTCATGTTGATAGGGGAAGCCTCGAGCAGAGCTGCGCCGAATGGCGGCAGGCCACAGGCAGCGACGCTGCTGACAGAATGGCCAAAGGTGCAGCCGGTCAGAAAGGAGCGCCCAGCAATGCCGAGGTCCGAGCAGGCCGGGTGCATGCGCTTTGTTTCGGATGCCCTTCAATTGCGGCCCGCGGTCGCCCCGTCCGCCGGCAAAGAGCGCTAGAACAAACCTGGGGGATCTTCGAGCCCGCCCACAGGGGCGACAGCAGCAGGGCCCTTCCGGGGAATCGCAGCCTCTCCTCCGAGGCTGCCCCACCACTCCCCAGGAGAACCCCGGGATGGTCCGCCAGTGGACCAAGCGCCATCGGCGCTGGATTCGCGCAGCCTGCCGCGCAGGTCGCGGGAGCTAGCGCCTCCCCGCCGAAAGAGAGAGAGAGAGAGATGTAGAGAGAGAGAGAGGGAGAGAATCATGAGAGAGGAGAGGGAGAGTGTGCGTGTGCGCGTGCAGAAAACGTGCCAAGGTTGCTGTTAGCCCAGAGGGGGGGAACATGCAATATTATATTGCGTCGCAGGTGCGCTGCGCTCAGCGAATCCAGTTCCATAGGCTGTCACATGGATTGCCCAGGAGCTTGCCCGAACAATGGTCGGGCGCTGTAGCTTCAAACCGCCTCTACATGTCAGCACCTCAAGGGGCTCGCAGATTCAGTTGTTTTTCGATGAACCGCCCTTTGCCCCCCGCCCACATCGGGAGGGAACTGCAGGGGGAGAGCCATCCAGCATCGTGCTGCTGGCTCCAGAGATGATCAAATTTATCATCAGTCTGACCGTTTGCTTGCTCCTCTCCTCCTTCTCTTCCTCTTCCTCTTTCTCCTTCTCTTCCGCTTTCCCCCTTCTCATGTGTTCCTCATGAGTATTGATTCACGCTTCGCATATCCCCGCAGGCCGAGGTCGTTGACCTGTCGGCATCCCGGTCCTCCTCTCAAGTCCGACGTTGTCGGCAAGCTTGCGGGGCACCGCCGCTGTATCTCCACCTTTCTGGCTGAGCGGGGCGTTCGCTTCATCTCTCGCCGCCGTCAAGGCCCGCGTGTTCGGGAAAGCTTCGTGGGGTACGCTGTGCAGCGCGAGCTTCTCCACATACTCGCCGGGTTCGCTGCACGGCACCTGCATCGTTTTCCTGGTGCCGCCCCGCCGTTTCACGCCATTTTGGCCGCGCTGAGTCACGTTCCGCACCGGGCATCGTTCGCTGCTCTGTGTTTCCTTCGAAGGAAGCACATCCTGCCCCTGCCTGCCCGGCGTCCGACCCGCTTCGCGCGCCCGCGTACCCCAAAAAGTACCCCCAAAGGCCCGTCCAGAAGCAGATCGCCCGGCGAGCTGCCTTGATCAGTGAAGTGTAGAAAGTGTATTGTAGCAGTCGCCGTGGGCGCGTTTTCTCGGAGGTCTTTTGGAACCATTTTGGGGCTCTGTCGGGGTCATCGTGGAGCTTTTTGGGGCACTCTTGAAGCCTCTTGGGGCTTTCTTGGGGCCTTCTTGGGGCTCGGTGGGGGGGTCTGGGAGGCATCTGTGGGCCATCTTGGCCTCCATGATTGTAAAAGATGGGGGGTCGGAAATGCAGGCCCCCCCCCCCTGGGAGGCTCAACGAATAGCGTCTTGAGGCCCTCTTGGGGCGCTGTCGGAGCGCTCTTGGGCGGTTTTGGGACTGTCTTGATGTTTTCATGAGCCCCTTTTAGGGGTTGGGCCGTCTCGGGGCCATCTTGAGGCGTAGGGAGCCGATCGGAAGCGGAAGCGCGAGAACGCAACACACACACATATATGATTTTCCTCAGGTTCGGGAGCCATTGTAGCCTCTCGGGGGGGCTCCTTGGAGGGCTCGAAGGTCGTCTTGAGGCCTTTTAGATGTATGTCGGTGGTTGTCTTGACCCATCCTGAGCTATCCGGAGCAATCTTGGATGCCATCGTGCGCTCTCAGAGGGCTCCCTGGGTGCCATCTTGGGCCATCTTGGGCGCTCTAACGGAGCGCCCCTTCCAAGCTCAGGTGAGGGGGTATGGGAGAGGGGTGAGCTCCTCCCCCGCGCAAGGGAAGGAGGGAACTTGGGCAGAGAGAAGGCGCAACTCGTTGAACCACCTACGCTCAGAGGGCCAGTGGGATTCCTCCTGCCGCACGCCCAGACGCGTCAGTGGGGCGAGCCGGGCGTTGCGCCGATGCTTCTTCACCATTCGTGATCTTGAAGTTCGAAATGTGCAACGGTTTCGCGGATGCAAAGGGCCGCTTTCAGAGTGTTGTTCTCGCCCGATGGCCGCGCGTTTTTCTATGTCGTTTAGTAATATATATATATATATATATATGTACACACCTATATATATATATATATATATATATATATACATAGATATGTGTATAAGCAATGTGTATAAATATGTGTTTATAAACATTTAATTGGCAATTGTTTCGCGGAGGGGGGGCGGTTCCGTCTCAAGATCTGGCCCTCGCCTTCGCGCCGCGCACATTCGTGCTGAAGGGTTGCAGCCGTTGCAAGGACTCGTCTAATTGAGGTCCCACGAACAATGTACTGGCGCGGTGTTGAATTTATTGTCGGGGCGCAACGGGCGCAACAGCCACGTTGATTCGCGGCGTTGGAGTCCGAGGAATTTTGTTTTGGCACGACTCAGGAATGCCAAGGCGCAACTGTGACGATGCTTCGCGATGTTGAAGTCCCAGGCGCTATGTTTTGGCATGGTTGACGATTCCCAGACGGTAGCTTTCGAATGGGGCATTTCCCACCATGACAACGAATTCCTGCGGTGACCTGTCAAGATGGAGCTTGGAGGGAGGGATTCTTGCAACATTGTTGATGCGTCTTGGGTTCGCCCTGGTCCTCCTCCTCCTCCTCCTTCACCCTTTTTTTCCCCAACTCGGCTTGCCTAAGGTGTTCTTACTTGGTTAAAGGTTGGTGCCTCGGGGGCTCACTTTGCCCGTTCCCTTGGGATTTATCTGGTTCCCCGGGTTCCTCGGGGTTCCCGGGTTCCCTTGTTTCCCTGGGTTCCCGCACCCGGTGTCTCGCATGATTCCTTTATGTGCCCGTTCCAAGCAATGCCAAAGCAATGCCAAATTCTGCGCCCATGCAATAGGAGGTTTTCCCTCAATTGGGGTCGCGCCTGTTTCATTCTTCAACTACATCTTCCCTGTCTCACCCCGAGACGTGTCGGTAGCGCAGGCCGCGCGTTACGTCTGAGACTTCTCACTATCTGCGATCTTGAAACGTAAGAAATGCAACATACTCAAGGATAGAAGGCGGCTGGCTTTGAAATTGTGGCTCTCGCGTGAGAGCCGCGCGCCTTCCTTTCAAAAGCTTGCAACAGCTTCACTCATGGGGGCAACTTCTTTCCAAAATGTGACTCTCGTCTTCGCGCCGCGTACACTCTTCTTCAAGGTCTGTGACTGTTCCAAGGTTTCGTATGGGTGAGGTCCCACGAATTGTGTTCTGGCACAAACCAGGGTTGTCATAATCCAAAGGTCATATTAACTCGTGGCGTGGCGCTGAAGTCCCAAAGACGATGTTCTGCAGGCGCAACGGTCACGTTGATTCGCGGCGTTGAAATCCCAGGAAGGGTATTTTGGTACGATTGAGGTTCTCAGAGGGTAGTGTTCCAATTACGCGTTTCCCGCAATGAAGCAAATTGTTGCAGGGACCTGTGAAGAGGGAACTTGGAGGCAGAGTTTATTGCAATATTGTTGGTGTTGGTGCGTCTTGGGTTTGCACTTGTCCTCCGTCTCCTCCTCCTCCTCCTCTTCTTTCCCTACCTAGGCTCTGCCTAGAAGGGTTCTTGCCGTGTGTGCTTAAAGGGCCGGGCAGTGGAAATCGCCCCGGGCGGTTCCCCCAGTATCCGCCCCGCGGTTCCCCCAGTGACGGCCCCTTAGCTTAGCGTTGCTTATCTCATCTTAGCTTAGCTTATTTCATCTTAGCTTAGCTTAGTTTCATCTTAGCTCAGGCTTATCTTAGCTTAGCTTACCTTCATCTTAGTTTCGCCGAGCTTTAGCATAGCAGAGCACAACATCGCATAGCAGAGCGTAGCATAGCACAGCGCAGCACATCATATCATAGCAAAGCCCAGCATCGCATAGCATAGCGCAGCATAGCATAGCATAGCATAGCGCAGCACAGCACAGCACAGCATAGCACAGCGCAGCATAGCATTAGCATGGGTGTAATTCCCTACCTAGGCTCTGCCTAGAGGGTTAACTTACCTTAGCTCAGCTTAGCTTAGCATAGCGCAGCGCTGCACTAGCATAGCACTGCATAGCATATCATAGCATAGCCAATCATAGCATAGCATAGCATAGCATAGCAAAGCATAGCGCAACATAGCATAGCATAGCATAGCATGGCATCGCATATCATATCATATAATAGCATAGCGCAGCATAGCATAGCACAGCATAGCATAGCATAGCACAGCTTATCATACCACAGCGCAGCATGGCATAACATACCTTAGCATAACATATCATAACATAGCATAGCCTAGCATAGCACGGCATAGCGCAGCATAGCATAGCATTGCCTAGCATAGCATAGCACATCATAGCATAGCGCAGCATAGCATGGCATAGCATGGCATAGCATAGCGTATAGCATAGCAACTAATGCTGCTTTCCTAGGGGCTCCATAGGGTCGCACTAGGGTAATTTGTCCTGTCCCCCCATTCCCCCCCTCCTATGAGCCCCTCTCGGCCCCCTTCCCCAGGATGCGTCGGGAGCGCCCCCGGGGTTCGGCGGGCCCAGGGCTCGGCAGCCACAGCCCCCGTCCCGCACCCCGCCCCCGCCTTGCGCGCCGCCGGCGAGCCCGCAGGCGAAGCGCCATCCAGGCCACAGGGCTCGGCGCGGCGGGGCGCCGGGTGAGTGTTGGGGTTGCCCAGCACTGGCCCCGGCCAATACGTAAGCAGAGTGAGGAGGTTCGAGGGTCTGGGTTCGTGGAGGTTTTTGGCCCTTTTCGGCCTCCGGGAGCCGCTTTCGGGTGCCAGGATCGTCAGGAACGGATCTGGGGCGAAAAGGTGCACCAGATGGACCCCAGAAGGGCTCCGGGAGCCAGTTTTGAGCGGATTTTGCCTCCCCCCCCTCTTGTCCCGACCCGCCGGCCGCCTCCTGGATTAGCGGCGGAAGAAAACGGCGTCGATTGCGCGGACATGCGCGCGGAGGCATCCCGCGCGTAAGGTCGCGCTTGTGCGCCTTCTTCTCCGCTCGGTGTGCCACGCTGGGGGCCCGCGTCAGCCGCGGCGTAAGGTCGCTCTGTCTTCCCCGCAAGCCCGTTTCATGTCGTCGCTGAGGCGGCTGTGCCCGCCTGCCCTCTCGCTGCATTGGAGCGCAAGGGCCCCGAGGGATCGAAGGAGCTGATGTTTCTTCCTCGGCGGAAGGCCAGCGGAAGGCGGCGGCGCAAAACGGCGGAGGGTCCGCTGGCGGAGGCCAGCAGAAGGCGGTGGAAGTAAGAGCCAGGCATCAACATGTTTGGGTCCAGGGCTTTCCAGAATCGGCCACATGGCGAGGGGTGGCGGCAGGCCGGGGCCCCGACGTCATCGTTTGTCATCACGTCGGCCCTCAGGGGTCTGGACCCCTTCCCTAGGGCCGGCTTCTCATCCGGAGTCGTTTCCTGGCGGCCCAGAGGCCCGGCGAGGGCCCCAAGAGGCCGAGACTGGCCACAAAACAGGAGGCGCCTGTCGTGACTCTGTCATGGCTCGGGGGGGTCTGGGTGGTGCGGGAGGGGCGCCGCGCAGGAGCGGCACGTGCCTCTGCGCCACCCGCGCGGCCCGCCGGCGCACGGCCCTCGCCGCGTGGCCGGCGGCTCGCCTCCCTGCATGACTGCACGAGCGGCCCTTCGAGGCCGGCCGGGGCTCGGGGGCCTCGCTGCTCGAGGCGCCCCCGACCAGCGCGGAAAAGCTCGGATCGCGCGGCGGCCCCTCCGCTCCAGCTCCGCTTCGTCCCCCCCGGGCCCGCTGCCAGCAGGCCGCTCGTCTCGCTGGCGCCGGCCTCCTCCGCTTACGGCCATAGGCACATGGGGGCAGGACAATCTTATACATAGATGAATCTATAATTATACTTGCATATATATAATATTATATATATATATATATATATATACTAGAACCACGCGCGCGCTTCGCGCGCGCTTAGGTTCTGTCGAGTCACAGACCCAGGAATCGTTGTGAGAAGAAATTGGTGACGCGAAGCGTCGTGGGGGCGTCCTTGGACGTCTGGGGTCTCCTGGGGCCTCTTGAGGGGCCTCCTGGGGGCCTCCTGGCGGCCTCTTGGGGCGGAAGGCTCGAGCTTGCGGTTCGTGGTCCCCCTCTGGGCCCCCTCTTGGGCCCGTCTTGGGGCCCTCTTGGGCCATCTTGGGCGCCTCTTGGGCCGTCTTGGGGCCCTCTTGGGCTGTCCTGGGGCCCTCTTGGAAGCTTCTTGGGCCGTCTTGGGGCGGTCTTGGGCGCCTCTTGGGCCGTCCTGTAACGTCGGAAAGCCCAAAAGACAACTTTGTTGAAAATGTACGTTTTACGAAGGGAATGGGCCAATTTTTGCGTCTAGGGGCCCTCTTGGGACGCATGTTGGAGGCTTCTTGGGGCCTCTTGGGGGCGTCCTTGGACGTCTGGGGTCTCCTGGGGCCTCTTGAGGGGCCTCCTGGGGGCCTCCTGGCGGCCTCTTGGGGCGGAAGGCTCGAGCTTGCGGTTCGTGGTCCCCCTCTGGGCCCCCTCTTGGGCCCGTCTTGGGGCCCTCTTGGGCCATCTTGGGCGCCTCTTGGGCCGTCTTGGGGCCCTCTTGGGCTGTCCTGGGGCCCTCTTGGAAGCTTCTTGGGCCGTCTTGGGGCGGTCTTGGGCGCCTCTTGGGCCGTCCTGTAACGTCGGAAAGCCCAAAAGGCGACTTTGTTGAAAATGTACGTTTTACGAAGGGAATGGGCCAAATTTTTGCGTCTAGGGGCCCTCTTGGGACGCATGTTGGAGGCTTCTTGGGGCGTCTTGGGGGCGTCCTTGGACGTCTGGGGTCTCCTGGGGCCTCTTGAGGGGCCTCCTGGGGGCCTCCTGGCGGCCTCTTGGGGCGGAAGGCTCGAGCTTGCGGTTCGTGGTCCCCCTCTGGGCCCCCTCTTGGGCCCGTCTTGGGGCCCTCTTGGGCCATCTTGGGCGCCTCTTGGGCCGTCTTGGGGCCCTCTTGGGCTGTCCTGGGGCCCTCTTGGAAGCTTCTTGGGCCGTCTTGGGGCGGTCTTGGGCGCCTCTTGGGCCGTCCTGTAACGTCGGAAAGCCCAAAAGACAACTTTGTTGAAAATGTACGTTTTACGAAGGGAATGGGCCAATTGTTGCGTCTAGGGGCCCTCTTGGGACGCATGTTGGAGGCTTCTTGGGGCCTCTTGGGGGCGTCCTTGGACGTCTGGAGGCCATCTTCAGCATCTCCGAGCCCTCTTGGAGACCTCTTGGAAGTTTCTTGGGCCGTCTTGGGCGCTCCTGGGGCCGTCTTGTCTGACCGGGGAGGCCTCCGGCAAGCCCCGACGAGCCTCCGGGCCTCCCGGAGCCCACATTTGTGGTCGAGGTCCCGGCCCCGGGCCCCCGGACCAGGTGCGCCGTTATATGTATATATATATATATATATACATACATCTGTGATTACATACGTAAATTTATACGTACATTAGAGTAATGGGGCCGAACGGTCATTCATTGTCCCTGGGTGCGTGGCTGAATAGGGAGTTCGTGGTGAGAGTTCTGCTTGTTGTGTTGTTGTTGTGTTGTTGTTGTTGTTGCTGTTGTTGTCGTCGTGGTTATTGTTGTTGTTGGTGGCGGTGGTGGAGTTGTTGTTGGTGTTGTTGTAGTTGGTGTTGGTGTTGGTGTTGTTAGTGTTGTTGTTGCGATTGTTGCTGCTGTTGTTGTTGTTGGTGCTGTTGTTGCAGTTGTTGTTGTTGTTGGTGGTGCTGTTGTTGTGTTGTTGTTGCTGCTGCTGCTGTTGTTGTTGCTGTTGTTGTTGTTGTTGTTGTTGGTGTTGTTGTTGTGTTGTTGTTGTTGTTGGTGGTGGTGTTGGTGTTGTTGTTGTGGTTGTGGTTGTGGTTGTTGTTGTTGTTGTTGTTGTCGTTGGTGGTGGTGGAGGTGCTGTTGTTGTTGTTGGTGGTGTTGTTGTTGTTGTTGGTGGCGTTGTTGTTGTTGTTGTTGCTGCTGCTGCTGTTGTTGTTGTTGTTGGTGGTGTTGTTGTTGTTGTTGTTGTTGTTGTTGTTGTTTGTTGTCGTCGTCCCGCCCGCGACCCACCCGCGACCCACCGCGCGACACACCCCGCGACTCGCCCAGCGACCCACCCAGCGACCCACCCGCGACCCACCCTCAAGGGAGGAGAAACCACCTGGACCTGACAATTGACGTTTACTAAACGGCCCTGGGCGTTTACTAAACAGCCCTGCCCTGTTCGATTCATTCCTTGTTTGCGTTTAGTAAACGGCTTCGCTTGTCGGGGTGACTATTATGGAGTGAATTTTCTGCCCTCTACACCCGCGACCCACCCGCGACCCACCTGCGACCCACCCGCGACCCACCCGCGACCCACCCGCGACCTATTTACAACCCACCCGCGACCCACCCGCGACCGACCCACATTGGTTTCACGAAAAAATCGGCGCCTGCGGTGGGCTCGTTGCATAATTTGTGAAACTTTGGCGCCTGCGGCGGGCTTCTCCCGAGTCTCGCAAACTGCCGACGTCCCCACCGCCCCCTCACTCTTGTCCGCATCTGCGGGGTGCTACGTTATGGGGTGGATTTTCTGCCCTCTACACCCGCGACCCAACAGAGACCCACCCGCGATCCACCCACCACGGAACACCACCTGGACACTACGGCGGGCCACTCTGGGTACCCGCCTGCCACGCAGCCGCACTCACGACGCGACCCCGAAACCGAAACCGATTTCCCAGTTGGGGCTCTCTGATCCTTTTCGATCTCACCCCTCACCTCCGACATATGTGTGTATGTACGCATGTGTGTATTTATTTACACATCTACATATATATATATATATATATATCTGTACATTTACATATACATAGTTCCTCCTCCTCCTCCTCCTCCTCCTCCTCCTCCTCTTCATCCCTCCCTCCCTTCATCCCTTCCTCCCTCCCTGTTCTCACCTTCCCTCCTCCCTCTGTCCTCCCTCGCCGTCTCTTCCTCATCTCCCCTCCCTCCTTCCTCCGTCCTCCGTCCCTCCCTCGCCCTGATCTTCCCTCTCTCCCCCTCCTCCCCTTCTCCCCTCCGTTCTTCCCTCCCTCTCCCTCCCTCCCTCCCCCCCCCTCCGCTCCTTCCCCCCCCAGGGTTCTTCAGCGCCTCCGCCCCATGCCCGGAAAGGAGCGCGCCCTGGCGCGTCCGTCAGCGCTTCGTCGCTCGCCTCGTCACCTGGTCTGCCCTCCCCCCCACGTGCCCTCTCGAGCTCGCGGCCGCCGCTCTGGCTCGAGCGAAATCGCCGAGAGAAGGTGGGATGCGGGGGCGATGGCGGCGGAGCGAAATGGACGAGCGGGGGGGGGGAGGGCGGCAGGGCGGGGACGGCGCCTGGAGCGGGAGAGGCGGGGCGCGGGCAGGTGAGCACGAGGGCGGACAGAAGAGAGCAAAGGTGCGAGGCCAGCGCGTGGCTCCCAGACAGCAGGTCACTGCACTCCCGGCGTGCAGGCGATCCGGTACAAGCCACATAGCTCACCGACCAGAGGGCACCCACCACGGAGCACCCCTCTCCGCACGCGGGGCGACGGTGCAGGCGGCACGGAGGATAGCAGCGGCAGCGGCAGCGGCAGGGGCAGCGCGGCCCGCAGAGGGCTCCCACCTCCGGGCGCTCGGGGAGGGGCCTCTGGCGGGGCCTCGGCGGCCGCGCCCTGCACGGAGCCCGTGCCTGTCGGCGCAGCGCGGCTTCGTGCGGTCGCGCGGGGGGGGGGAGGGGGAGGGGGGGCGGAGGGCATCCCTGCGGATGGAGGCGGCGGCGGCGGCAGCGGCGGCGTCGGCAGGGCCGACAGCGGCGGCGGCAGCGGCGGCAGGATGCGGTGAGGGGAGGGGCAGGAGGAGCGGGAGCAGGAGGGAGAGGGAGGAAGGAGGAGGTAGAGGAGGAGGAGGAGGATGTGGAGGTGGGTGAGGAGGCGGGTGAGGAGGGGGAGGGGCGGGGGAGAAGGAATAGCAGGAGGGGGACGACGGGGAGAAGGAGGAGTGGCGGGAGGACGGGGAAGAGGAGGGGGAGGAGGGGGACGAGGACGTGGAGGAGGAGGGGCCATGCTTGCCATGAGACCTCGGGCGGGGCGGCGGGCAGGCTCCATGACGCAGCAGCCGCCCTATGTGGACGCGTCCACGTGCGCTGCCCTGGGATCCCCTGGGGGGTCGGACGGGGCCAGCGGTGGAGAGCGCTCGCGGGCCACGGCTCCCCCCCGCCTCGGGAGCGGGAGAGGACGGAGCAGGAGCGAGCCGGCCAGGGGGGCGAAGGGGAGGGGGAAGAGGAGGAAGGAGGAGGAGGGAGAAGAGGAGGAGGGAGGAGGAGGAGGAGGAGGAGGAGGAGGAGGAGGAGGAGGGAGGAGGAGGAGGAAGGAGAGGAGGAGGAGGAGGAGGAGGAGGCAGAGAGGAGGAGGAGGAAGAGGAGGACGGATGATGATGAGGAGGAGGAGGATGGTTGAGGATGACGGGGGAGGGATGAGAGGAACGAGGAGGTGGAGGACGAGATGAGGAGGGGAATCGGCCCTCCGCGCCGCGGAGAACCCGGAGAGTCTGGTTCGCACCGCCTGGTCTTCCCCCAGTCTGGGACCTGGGCCTCTCTCTCGATCCGGCTCGAGCAATGCCGCAGAGAGATGGGGTCCAGGGATTTGGCTCCTCCTCGCTCCTCCTCGCTCCTCCTCCTCCTCCTCCTCCTCCTCCTCCTCCTCCTCCTCCTCCTCCTCCTCCTCCTCCCTCCTCCCTCCTCCTCCTCCTCCTCCTCCTCCTCCTCCTCCTCCTCCTCCTCCTCCTCCTCCTCCTCCTCCTCCTCCTCAACTCGAACTCGGCATCGCTCACATACTCCTGCTATGAGCGCGTCGGCCCCGAAGGGGCGGCAGGCACTCTCAGAAATCTCGTCGCGTAAGCTCTGTGGCGGGCGTTTTCTGACCATACCGCGAGGGAACGATCTGCTACAACACGTTTGTGCTGTATGTTTGTGTCGGTCGTGCGTCTCCATCAGAGTGTTACCAGGGGCAGCGTTAGGGGTGGATAGGCTCAGTGGGGATTGCATCGATCCCCAACT
>CAUYUJ010014405.1:703428-705928 GCA_963575745.1 Prorocentrum cordatum | reverse complement strand
GATCGATCACAGGAGGGGGGGTGTTACATTAGCGTCACCCCCCGAGGAGGCCAAAATGGGGCCAAAACCTTAGTAAAATCAATGATTTTGGCCTCCTCGCCGAGGCCGTTTTGGACGCTCCGGCGACTCGCGACCCCCCCCCTCTAGGCCCAGGGGAGGGGGTAGGGGGAGGGCCAAGACCCCCTCCCCGCCCGCAAGCCGTCTCGCTCACTCCCACCCGCCCTCCCAACACATACGTAGCAACCGCCGTCTTCGCCGCCTTCGCCGCCGCCGCCGCCGCCGCCGCCGCCGCTGCCGACGCCGCTGCCCGCCGCCGCCGCCGCGCCGCAGCGCCGCCGCCGCCGCCGCCGCCGCCTCGCCGATCCGCCGCCGCCGCCGCCGCCGGCGGCCGCCGCGCCGCCGCCGCCGCCGCCGCCGCCGCCGCCGCCGCCGCCGGCCGCCGCCGCCCCGCTGCCAAACCCCCGCCGCCATGACCCGCCGCCGCTGCCCACCGCCCGCACCCGCCGCGCCGCCTTCGCCGCCGGCGCAGGCCCGCCGCACCGCCGCCGCCGCCGCCGCCGCCGCCCTTGCCGCAGCCGCCGCCGCCGCCGCCGCCGCCGCAGCCGCCGCAGCCGCCGCCGCAGCCGCCGCAGCCGCCGCCGCCGCCGCCAAGTGTACTCTGTATTTTTGTTGAAAAGGATGGTGGGGGGGGGGGCGCATCGGGTTGGCTGCGCATGTTCCGAAAATGGAGGTAGAGTGTGTTTTTCCCAACTATCCTGTGGTGTTGGGTCCTCGTTTTGCAGAAACGGTCCCCGCGTTCTCCCCTCCTCCTCCCTTCTCCTCCTCCTCCTCCCCCTATTCCCTGCGTTTCACCCACCCAGTACAGCGCTTCGTAGCTCCATAGGGAGCTCCACCGAAGGCTCCAGTGCTGCCGCCCGCATGCGTCCCGCACACCCAATTCGACACACACACACACACACACCTCACACGTTTCGTGGCCCCATAGGGAGCTCCACCGAAGGCCCCACTGCTGCCGCCCGCATGCGCCCCGCATACCCACTTCGGCACACCCCTCACACGCTTCGTGGCCCCATAAGGGGGCTCCACCGAAGGCCCCAGTGCTGCCGCCCGCATGCGTCCCGCACACCCAATTCGGCACACCCCTCACACGTTTCGTGGCCCCGTCGGGAGCTGCACCGAAGGCCTCAGTGTTGCCGCCCGCATGCGTCCCGCACACCCACTCCGGCACACCCCTCACACGTTTCGTGGCCCCATAGGGAACCCCACCGAAGGCTCCAGTGCTGCCGCCCGCATGCGTCCCGCACGCCCAATTCGGTACACCCCTCACACGTTTCGTTGCCACCGAAGGCCCCAGTGCCGCCGCCCGCATGCGTCCCGCACATTTATTTCGGCACACCCCATCACACGTTTCGTGGCCCCATAGGGAGCTCCACCGAAGGCCCCACTGCTGCCGCCCGCATGCGTCCCGCACACCACACCCCTCACACGCTTCGTGACCCCATAGGGAGCTCCACCAAAGGTCCCAGTGCTGCCGCCCGCATGCGTCACGCACGCTCAATTCGGCACACCCCTCACACGCTTCGTATCCCCATAGGGAGCTCCACCGAAGGCCCCAGTGCTGCCGCCCGCATGCGTCCCGCACACCCATTTCGGCACACCCCTCACACGTTTCGTGGCCCCATCTGGGGGCTCCACCGACGGCCCCAGTGCTGCCGCCCGCATGCGTCCCGCACACACAATTCGGCACACCCCTCACACGTTTCGTGGCCTCATAAAGGGGGCTCCACCGAAGGCCCCAGTGCTGCCGCCCGCATGTGTCCCGCACAGCCAATTCGGCACACCCCTCACACGTTTCGTGGCCCCATAGGGAGCTCCACCGAAGGCCCCAGTGCTGCCGCCCGCATGCGTCCCGCACACCCATTTCGGCACACCCCTCACACGTTTCGTGGCCCCATTGGGACCTCCACCGAAGGCCCCAATGGCACCGCCCGCATGCGTCACCCGCACCCAAGTCGGCACACCCCTCACACGCTTCGTGGCCCCATAAGGAGCTCCACCGAAGGCCCCAATGGCGGCGCTCACATGTGCATGCGTCCCGCACACCCACTTCGGCACACCCCTCACGCGTTGCGTGGCCCCATAGGGAGCTCCACCGGAGGCACCAGTGGCGGCGCTCACATGCGTCACCCACACACACCCAATTCGGCACACCCCTCACACGCTTCGTGGCCTCATAGGGAGCTCCACCGAAGGCCCCAGTGGCCCCGCTCACATGCGTCCCCGCCACCCATCCCGGCACGCCCCTCACAGGTTTCGTGGCCCCATAGGGAGCTCCACCGAAGGCCCCAGTGGCACCGCCCGCATGCGTCACCCGCACCCAATTCGGCACACCCCTCACACGCTTCGTGGCCCCATAGGGAGCTGCACCGAAAGCCCCAGTGGCGGCGCTCACATGCGTCCCCGCCACACATCCTAGTACACCCCTCACACGCTTCGTGGC
>CAUYUJ010014405.1:695928-698428 GCA_963575745.1 Prorocentrum cordatum | reverse complement strand
GCCCACCACGACTACCAGCACCCCCACACGCATGTCCTCCTCGCAACATACGATATTATGCTCTCGGCCACTCGGCCGGGGTAGCACCACGCACCGTGAAGGCAACACGCGCACGCACCAAGTCCGTGACATTCAGGGGGGGGGCAGGATTTGTCCGCCCTCCCCCCGTGCCCAGGGCCATTGCCGGACTTGGTGCCCTTTCTCAGCATGCCGGTGCCACGAACCAGGAGCTCAATGCAATAGTGTCGACGCCAACATCGCCATCATCACCGACATCAGCATCGACACCATCATTGACACCAGCAGTCTCACCAGCGTCGACACCTCATCCGACGTTAGCGCCACAACGGGCGTCGACAGCCGCGTCGACACCAACATCGACACCAGCACCGGCACCAGCCTCGACTCCCGCACCGACCAGGTCACCGACCCCTGCACCGTTCAGCTCGCCGACTCCCTCGCCGACCATATCACCGACTCCCGCACCGACCAGGTCACCGACTCGTGCACCGACCAATTCGCCGACTCCCCCGCCGACCATATCACCTCCTCCCGCACCGACCAGGTCACCGACTCCCGCACCGACCAGATCACCGACTCCCTCGTCGACCATATCACCGACTCCCGCACCGACCAGCTCACCGACTCCCGCACCGACCAGGTCACCGACTCCCGCACCGACCAGGTCACCGGCTCGTTCACCGACCAGCTCGCCGACTCCCTCGCCTGCCATGTCACCGACTTCTGCGCCGGCCAGCTCACCGACTCCCTCACCGACCAGGTCATCGACTCCAGCGCCGATCAGCTCACCGAGTCCCGCGCCGACCAGGTCACCGACTCCCGCACCGACCAGGTCGAACAGCTCGATGACTCCGGCGCCGAGTGGCTCGCCGACTCCCGCATCGACCAGCTCACCTGCTGCCGCGCTGAACAACTGGGCGGCTCCCACGCTGATCAGCTCACCGACTCCCGCGGCGACCAGCTCGTTGACTCCAGCACCGATCAGATCGGGACCTGCCGCACCGACCAGCTTGGCGGCTCCCTCGCCGACCAGGTCACTGACTCCCGCGCCAGCCAGCTCGCCAACTCCCTCGCCGACCAGCTC
Source organism: Prorocentrum cordatum (assembly GCA_963575745.1). NCBI lineage: Eukaryota > Dinophyceae > Prorocentrales > Prorocentraceae > Prorocentrum > Prorocentrum cordatum. The sequence continues at coordinate 697,323 of CAUYUJ010014405.1, read as the reverse complement.
GCCGACTCCCGCACCGACCGGTTCGCGGCCTGCTCCTTCATCGACCAGCCTCCCGGCTCCCGCGCCGACCAACTCATCGACACCAAGACGCCTCGGCCCCGGAACCAACAAACTGACACCAAGACGCCTCAAACCAACAAACTGATGCCAGACTCTGGCTCCCGAGGGGAGGACGAGGTGAGTAAGAAAGGTGGTTTCAAATGCAACCGCCTCCCTCGCCGCCCCGCTCACCGACTCCAGCACCGGCCAGCTCGCCGACTCCCGCGCCGACCAGATCGCCGACTCCCGCACGGACCAGCTCGCGCCGACCAGCTCGCTGGCTCCTTTGCCGACCAGGTCACCGATTCCAGCATCGCTCCGCTCACCGAATCCCGCACCGACCAACTCGCCGACTCCAGCGTCGACCAGATCACCGACTCTCATGCCGACCAGGTCGCCGACTCCCGCACTGCCCAGCTCACCGACTCCGGCGCGGTCCAGCTCGCCGACCCCCGTGCCGACCAAATCGCCGACTCCCGCACGCACCAGCTCGCCGACTCCCTCCCATTCGGTGCACGACCCTGGAGCGGGACGTTGTGCAGGCGGGCCATTGGAAGTACCGGTACACCTGTACCCGTCTCCAACCACCCATCGGCTTCCATCCTTTTCGGGAACGGCTATCACAAGAAGGACCTCCGCTACCAGCTCATCCACTTCTTCTTCTACCTGTGACTTCCGTCTCATCGGCCTGCTTTAGTGTTTTCGCTGCCTGTTTTGTTCTGTCGTCCTTTTCTTCCCTTGTCCTCTGCCGTCTCTTCCTCTTTCGCTCTGTTGGCTCCTTCCCCCTCTTTTCCCCTCCTTTGTTTTTGTCTTGCCCGTGAAGGACCAATGTGCGAGCGCCGCTGGCACTGCCTTGTAGGTGTACGCACGCGCGGGCTCCCCCTCTTCACACGCTCGCGTGGGACACTTTTGTGGGTGTTTGCGGCGAAGTCTGGAGTCGTTGACGCACGCATGAGCTGTGCATTCCCTTTGCTTGTTCCTTGCCGTTCTTTCTTCTCATTCTCCTTTTCACTCTGGCGTTTTCCTCGCTTGCTTGCCAGACGCTCCTTGGCTACACGCGGTGGCGCAGCCTCGCTGTGGTGATCTACAATACTCTGAACTCATGGTGTCATCGCTGCCGGGCGGGAAAGTAGTAGTAGTAGTAGTAGTAGTAGTAGTAGTAGTAGTAGTAGTCGTAGTAGTAGTAGTAGTAGTAGTAGTAGTAGTAGTAGTAGTAGTAGTAGTACTAGTAGTAGTAGTAGTAGTAATAGTCGTCGTCGCCGTAGTAGTAGTAGTAGTAGTAGTAGTAGTAGTAGTAGTAGTAGTAGTGGTAGTAGTAGTAGTAGTAGTAGTAGTAGTAGTAATAGTAGTAATAGT
>CAUYUJ010014405.1:665331-695828 GCA_963575745.1 Prorocentrum cordatum | reverse complement strand
GCCGCTAGTCGTACATGTAGTATTTATCGAATGTCAAGTAGTAGTAGTTAGTAGTAGTAGTAGCGTAGTGTAGTAGCAGAAGTAGTAGTAGCAGCAGCAGCGCAGTCGCAGCAGGAGGCAGCAGACAGCATGTAGTACTAGTAGAAGTAGAAGTAGTAGTAGTAGTAGTAGTAGTAGTAGTAGTAGTAGTAGTAGTAGTAGTAGTAGTAGTAGTAGTAGTAGTAGTAGTAGTAGTAGTAGTAGTAGTAGTAGTAGTAGTAGTAGTAGTAGTAGTAGTAGTAGTAGTAGTAGTAGTAGTAGTATAGTAGTAGTAGCAGTAGTAGTAGTAGTAGTAGTAGTAGTAGTAGTCGTAGTAGTAGTAGTAGTAGTAGTAGTAGTAGTAGTACTACTACTACTAGTTGTGGTAGTCCCTGGCTACCCGCAGGCATCCGTAGGCCCTGGCTCTGGCGTAGTAGTAGTAGTAGTAGTAGTAGTAGTCGTAGTAGTAGTAGTAGTAGTAGTAGTAGTAGTAGTACTACTACTACTAGTTGTGGTAGTCCCTGGCTACCCGCAGGCATCCGTAGGCCCTGGCTCTGGCGAGCGGCGCTTCGTGCCCAGACCCGCTGCACGGCAGCCCAGGGGGATGGGCAACGCCGCATGCAGCGGCAAGGCGCAGCTCCTGCTCGATGCGTCTCGCGAGGTCACAGATGGCGCCGAGGAGTGGATGGGCAAAGGCCTCCTCGCCGCCGAGCGATTCGTCAACGAGGGGGAGCTGCGGCTGCCTCCGCGGGTCTCGGAGGTGGCACTCGCGCAGGCTTGCAAGCGGGTCGCCAGGGCAGTGGCGGGGGAGGAGCACGGCGGCGTTACGCATCAGTCCAGGAGCTCCAGGGCGGGCCCGATCGAACTCCCGGGCCTCTTCAGCGTTGACTTCGCTTCCCAGGGGGACCCGGAGTGCCGCAGGTTCGAGGTCCTCCTTGGTGACGGCCCCGACCAGCCCGGCAGCCCGGCAGGCGCGGAGGAGGACGGCAGGGGCCTCGCCGCGTTGGTGGGCAGTTTCGGCGGCTCTCGGGCGAAATTCGCAGTGACTCTGCGCGTGGAGTTCGCCAGCGTGTCTTACAAGAAGGCGCACTCGCCCTTCCGGGACGGCGCCAACGTGGAGGAGCAGGTGAAGCAGCTCTTGCAGCAGCGGCCGCTGGACCTGGCCCATTTCGCCTCCAATTTCGGGAATTGTGTGGTGGAAAAGGCTCTGGGGCAAACAAACATCGCCCCACCCGAGCACCTGGTAGGGGGTGTCCCGTGTTTTCGAAAGGCTGCAGGCGGCAAACATCAAGATCGCGCCACACATGCTCGAGTTTCCCCCCCACCTTCCACAAGAGGGCCGGACTGTGGTGGGTCCTGCCCCCCCCGCTCGTATTTCTTTAGGCCTCTGGGATGGGGTCTGAGTAGATGCGGTCGGAGGATCGCGCCGCATCGCCGATGCATCGATGACGCGGCTCGATGTCGAGCCCGATTTGCTTCACGTCGACGTCTCCGATGCCTCGCCGACCTCGACGATCCACGGTGCATCGCCGATGCGTCGCCGATGCATCGCCGATGCATCGCCGATGCGGCGCGATCCTCAGACCCCATCTACTCGGACCCCAACTAGGAGGCCTTCAATGTTTTCCATAACGTATATAGTTATCCTTTCTCCTCTCCTCCTCCTTTCCCCTCCTTTTCCCTCCTTATTTCTCCCCTCCTCCTCCCATCTTTTGGCTGCCTCTTTCGAGCCAGACTTGGATGGCTCTGGCACTCAGCTGAATACATTCCTTACTGCTTCCGCCACAGGGCGCACGGAAGTACATGTGGCGCGTCGCGGTCGCCCCCTTCTTTCTCCATGACCTCTCCCGGAAAAGTCCGCTGACAAAAAGACCCTGCCCCACCCCGTGCAGGCTTTCTGCGGCGGGGTAATGGTGCTATCCTTCGCGAAGGGGGCTGCCGATTCTGAGGCCTCCGCGCCGCACAGCGACAGCGCCTTCGAGGTGGAGGTCGCCAGGGCGGTGTTCCGCGTGCGGAAGTCACAGCGGGGCGGCGAGGCGGTTTTCCAGGGCCTCGAGGGGAAGCCAGCACTGACGCTGGAGCAGCTGGAAAAGCAGGTCCGAGGTTGGTGCAAGAGCTTCTCGCCAGACAGGGCGGGGACGCGCGGCATAGGTCAGGTGGTGCGGCTGCGACTGGCACCCTTCTCGAAGATCGAGGGGATCACCGTGCCGCCTGGGCTGACCCAGATGGACTTCGAGCGCGCAGCCCTCATCTCTCGATCGCGCGTCGATGAGACCGCCGATCCGTCCTCCGATCGGGATCGGGGCGGTCGATGGGGGCCTCGATCGATCGAAGTTGGGACGAGTCGGGCTGGCCGGACACGGGCCCAGACCTGGGCCGCCCGGCGGGAGCGCGCAAGGCGCAGCCGCGCTGGAGAAGGCCAAGGAGGCGCTGGCCCGCGCAGAGAGGACCCGGCAGCTGCCCGAGCTCCAGGATGATGGGCCGGTTTTCCACCACCACTACCATAGGCAGGAGGGGGAAAGGAGGAGGAGGAGGAGGAGGAGGAGGAGGAGGAGGAGGAGCAGGAAGAGGAGGAGGAGGAGGAGGAGGAGGAGGAGGAGGAGGAGGACCTCCCCATCCTCCCGGAGCCTCTCCCCCGTGCCATGGTGGTGGTGGTGGAAACTGGGCCCATCATAGGAGGCCCTGGACCGCGCCGCCGCCTCCGGCCTGGAGGACCCGCGGCTCGGGCCGCTGGGCGAGCGGCGGCGGGAGCTCGACGCCGCGCTGGACGGCCTGCGGCAGGCCATGCGGCAGCAGGGCACGGAGGCGCTGCAGCTCGCGCTCGCGCGCAGCGAGGATCGGGGAACGAACAATGGCTCGGATCGGCGCTGGGGCCTTCTGGCGGCGTCTCCGGCGCCGCCCCTGGCGCCGTCCGCGCGCGAGGGAGGGGGGGTCGAGCGCCGATCTGAGAAGTCCGCGCGGACCTCCGAGTTGTTATGCTCATGCCCTTGTCAGTTCCCCTGGAGGAGGCCGGGCTCCCCGGGTGGGAGAAGGTGGCGCACGAGGAGGCCTCCGCACGAGGGCGGCGGTGCACCACCGGTCAGGCAGCCCTGAGGCTATGGGCCTTCCTGGGCCCCTGGGGGCCGGGCGTGCGTGCCCTCCCGGCCTCGAGGCCGGGTGGTCTCGCGGCTGCCCCTGATACGCCCGCGTCGGAACGCGACGCGTGCCGTCTTCAGAGAGCCCGTGCTGACACGCTGCGTGTCTGCTCGGCACGTCTTGGTCTTACGTGCTGGCGACCGTGTCGCGCCAGACCTGCGCCGTCTTGGCCGGAGCTGGGTGTGGCGGGTCGACACGCTGCGTGTGGCGGGTTGTCTGTTTCGGGGCAGCGGAGGGAGGTCTGTGCCACGATCCCAGACCCCCGACGCCATGATTTTTTCATTGCATCGACCCGTGGAGGTCTCGACTCATTCTCCCGGGACAAGTTCTTCATCCTGAGTCGTTTTTGTTACGTTCCCGAGGCTCGGTGAGGGCCTCCAGAAGCTGAAATTAGCAAAGAACGCCCCGTCCAGATTTTTTCATGACCCGAGGGGGTCTGCATGTATTTCTCCATGCATGTGTCTCTTCAGGTATGTCTCCAGCTTGCTACTTTTCTGCCGATGTGCCGTCAGGGCGCGGCTCTTGCCTGCCTGCCTGCGAGAGTGTCTGGTTTCCATGGCCCGAGGGGGTCTGGGATGCTGGGGCCAGGGACAGCCCTGACCCTGGGGCTTGCGGTGGTGGTGTGCGACCGCCTCCCGTGGGAGAGGCGTCCGCCTGCCTGGCCGCGCTGCTCGAGGTGGAGCAGCGGGCGCGCCTGCGGGCCGCCGCGGAGGCCGCGGACGTCCGCGCCACCGACCTGGTGCGCATCCTGCGGGACGCGCTGCCGCAGGGCGCCGGCAGCTCGCGGCCGGGCTTCGCACACCTGCAGGATCGGCTGCACGAAAGAGTGACCCTTCGACCCGGACCCCCTCGCGTTGTGGCAAAGGTCAAGACGGGAGGTTTTTCGCTATTTTCGGCCTCCGGGGGCTCTCACCGGGCCCCGGGACCACCCAAAAACGACTCAGGATGAGACACCCGTCCCGGGGAATGGATCGAGACTTCTGGGGGTCGGTAATGAAAAAATCATGGCGTCGGGGGTCTTGGAAGAGTGACCCTTCGACGGAGCGACCTTCGGTGCGGACCCACTGGGGTCCCCCGATCGCTGGACCTGGTGCGATAGCAGCGGCCGGGCGCGCTTGGGCTTGGCCCCCCGCCCCCCCCCCCCCCATGGCACCCCCAAGGCCGCGCACCACAGGGCGCTCCTGCCCAGGGGCACCCTATCGCGTAGCCGGCAGGAGTTCAGGCAGGCAGAGGCCCGCCTGGCGGAGCTCATCGCAGGCCTCACCAGCCAGGCCGCCAGCGGTGCGCTGACGGAGGAGCAGGCGCGGGCCTACCAGGATGCCTTCGCCACCCTCCCCGACGCCCCCGCGCTGTCGGCCAGTAGCCTCGCAGCCGCCGGCTTCGCGGATGCCACGGGCAAGCTGTCCCGGCGGCTGGAGGACAGGCGCGAGCTCAGCAGGCGCAGGCAGGCGGCCGCAAACATCCCATGACCCCGACAGGCAAGGGGGCAGATCGGTTTGGCTCGGGGGCGGATGGAGGGGGGGGGGCGGCTGTCGAAGTGGAGGATGGGGACGGGCCATCTCTTGGGGGCGGGTGAAGCATCGGCATCGGGGGTTCGTGGGTGTTTTGCACTCCTCGTCAGGGCGGAGCTGCTGGGCGACCTGGAGGGGTCGGTGCAGCAGGCAGAGTCTGCGCCAGCTGGGAGCGGCGGCGGCTACGAGGACCTCGGGAAGAGGCTCCGGGAGGCCGACAGGCTTCTCCCCCCGGAGGCGGAGGACGCCGAGGAGGACGAGGCGTCGCCGTCCACGCAGTCGCTGCGCTCTCTCCGGTCCAGGGGCGCCGCTCTCCTGAGGGAGAAGGATCAGGAGGGGAAAGAACACACAGGCACAATTCATCGTCGACTCCCAGGAAGATATGGGAAAGTATGGGAGGTGGGGGGAAGGCAAACGCCCAGAAAATGTGGGAAATATGGGGCATCCTGTTACTTGTGTGTATTCATTTGTGTGTCCCAGGGCCCCTTCAGCTCGATGCTCCCCCCTCCTCCTCGGTCTTCGGTCCTCGCCTATATCACATCCCCTCCTCTGCCCTGGATCCCCCCATCGGCCCTCCCTCTCGCTGTCCTCGGGCATCCTGTTATTTGTGTGTATTGATTTGTGTGTCCCAGGGCCCCTTCAAAGGAGGCCATGGACCAGACGGCGCGGCAGGTGGAGGCCCGGCTGCAGGAGGCCACCCTGGGCTCGAGCAGCGTGGACGCGCTGGAGTCTGCGCTGCTGGACCTGTCCGTGAAGGATCAGGAGGGAAAAAACCCACAGACACAATTAATCGTCCATCCCCCAGAAAATATGAAAATATGGGAAACTATGGGAAGTGGGGGGGGGGAAACGACCTCCCCCCCAAAAATATATATGTGTGAAAACATGGGGCATATTTTTTAGAATGTGTGTGTGTGTGTATATTTGTTTGTGTGTCCCAGGGTCCCTTCAAAGGACTGCGGGGTCCCAAGCAGGAGGGGGTCGGGGTAGGGGAAGCAGCAGCTGCTTTTTTACTTTCGGTTTCGCCGATCGGCGCCCCAGTAATCCAACGTCTTGAAACAATCAAGACGGAGTTTTTTCGCCGTTTTCGGCCTCTGGGGGCCACCAGCGGGCCCCGGGACCGTTAAAAAACGGCACAGGATGAAAAACCGGTCCTGGGTAATGGGTCGACCCTTCCAGGGACCCCACATTGAAAAAATCACGACATCGCATCTCCCCTCCCCTCTTCCCCCCCTCCGTAGACCAGATCTTGGCTGCTTTGGGCGGCTGCTTTGGGCGACTGGTCAGAAGCCCTCCCTCCAGTCTGCTTGCGCGACTGGACGAGGCAGATCGACAGAAACGATATCCTTCCCTGCAAGGTCACGTTTTTCAGCATCCGTGCATGTTTTGTTTGCTGCGCTGCAGGATTCGGGTTTGTGTCCGGGTTTAGGGGGGTCTTGCAGGCTTTTGAGGCCTGTGTCCGGGCTTATTCTGGAAATGCTCCAGTGCAGTGTTTGGTTCGTGCCTCTGTTTGGGAAATTTGGTTTCGAGGGATGTTGGGTGTCCGGGTCTAGCGTGTCCGGGTCTACGGGGCCCGTGACCCCCTCGCCCCCAGCCTCCGACCAAATGCCGCAACCCAGGGCAAAAACAGAGCCGCACAAGCAGGTTTAAGGCGGCACCCCTGTGGCAGACGACCCTGGGCAGCTTTGCACAGGGCGGCCCCCGATGGGGAGCCGCGATGGGCCACCGATCTCGGGGGCCCGGGCTCCCTCCCCGGGCGTCCGAAGCGTTACCAGAGTGAGGGTTGGCGAGCGGTCGTTCGTTGTCCCTGGGTGTGTGTGGTCGACGTGGGATTCCGTGGCCAGGGCTATTGTTGCATTCTCGCTTCTCAAGAATCGTTGCTGTTGATCCCCCCCCCTTCGGTGCCCCTCGTGCTTGCAGCAGTTGTGGTGCTCCTCCTGGGGCTCTTACTTGGTGTTGTTCGGACACATCTGTTATAAGGGAAAGTCTCGGGCCTCAGATGGGGTTGTCGCCCCCCGATCAGCAACAGCAACAGCAACAACAACCGCCACGACAACAACACCACCACCAACAACAGCACCACCACCATCAACAACAACAACAGCAACAACACTAATACCAACAACATCAGCACGCATGTTAAGACTGTTCGCTCTTATCTGCTTGCGTCCCATTCAGAGCGTATGTCCCACACCCTCGACACCCGCCCACTTCGTCTTCGATCGTACTTCCTGGTGGTATATCTTCCTCATCTGCAACGTGTATTTCGTGCAGCCCTTGAGTCAATGAGGCCGGGGAAGAGAGGACGGATGGAAGCAAGGAGCAAGGGGGAAGGAGGAGGATGGAGCACGAGAGGAAGTAGTAGAAGGGGGGGCTAGGAGCAGAAAACACGTAACAACGCCAGACGGGCAGATCGGGCGGGTAGACCCTAACGGACGGGTCGGGAAGGCGGGCCTAGGCGGCCAGGCCGAGCAGGCGGGTTGCTGAAGCGTGCGTCCTGCATGAATCGCGAGGAAGCCTCGAGCGATAGAGCGATCCCAAGTAACAGGTGAGGAAATCCGCAGTGAGAGCGTGATTCCTGAGTGTCGATGGCGCGGCATTTGAGAAAACTGGAAGGAAATCATACGTATTTCAATTGTGAGGAAGTCTCGCTCCAGAGCGCGATTTGGGAATACACTGTGAGGGAGTATCAGGCGGGAGTCGGGAGCCGCTGTTGTTGTAAACCGTGGGCCAACCACGTAATTTTGAGACTCCAGACCTTCCCGTGTAAAAATTCGGTCGCGAGCCCCTGGAAGTGCGCGTCAAGTGAAAAATCACCAAATGCCCTGGAGGGTATATCAAAACATCAGTCTTCAGTAGTGAGAGTTCAACAGCAACAATCACAACAACACCAACAACAACAATCAGTTCACAACTGTTGGATCTTATATGCTCGCGTGCTACTCAACACGTATATTTCAAACCCTCGATACCCGCCCTCTTCGTCTTCGATCGTACCCCCTTGGGGGTATACATCTTTTTTACCTGCAGCGTGTATTTCGTGCGGCCCCTAGGCAGGGGAAGAGAGGACGGATGGAAGGAAGGGTCACGGGGCAGGCGCGTTGCTGAAGCGTGCGTCCTGCATAAATCGCGTGGCAGTCTCGAACGACAACGCGATTCCCAAGTACATCGTGAACGAATCCATAGCGAGAGCGTGATTCTTGAGTGGCGAGGGCGTGGCGTCTAAATAAATTGCGGGGAAAACCACGTGAGAGCGCGATTCCAGTATAAGTTGTGAGGACGTCCCGCGCGAGAACGGCATTTGGGAATACATTGTGAGGACGTAGCAGGCGGGAGCCGTTGTTGTTGTTGTTGTTGTTGTTGCTGGTGGTGGTGGTGGTGGTGATGGTGGTGTTGTTGTTGTTGTTGTTGTTGAATGTTAATTCCTAAGCAATGATTATTGTTGGACCCCTTATAGGCGCCCTGGCGCTCTCGCCGAGGCGCCGGTTGCATTTTCATCGAAAACGGGGCTCGCTCTCAAGCGGTTTTGGAGACCGCCAAAACCAGCCCCCAAACAACAACACCAACAACAACACCAACAACAACAACAACAACAACAACAACGCTCCCGTTTGAGACCTCCTCCTTTTTTACTCAGGGCTGGTGCTCTTGCTCGCCACCGAAAGCAGCCGTCTCAGAAAATCCAGCGCCCCCGCGCGAGACTTCCTCCCGTTGTATCTTGGACAGGCGCGCTAGTGTTTCTCTCATCGGTGCCGCACCCCAGCAACAACAACGCTCCCGCTCGAGGCTTCCTCCCTTTCTAACTCAAGGCGGTGCTCCTGCTCGCCTCCGACAGCCCCCGTCCTGACAAAATCAGCGCTCCCGCCCGAGGCGTCCTCCCATTTTACGCTGGACTGGCGCCCTTTTCTCCTCCTCCTCGTCCTCCTCCTCCTCCTCCTCCTCTTCCTCGTCCTCCTCCTCCCTCCTCCCCCCTCCGCTCCTCTTCTCCCTCCTCCCTCTTCCGTGCGTCTTCCCTCCCCCGCCCTCCCCCCTTCTCCTCCTTTTCCTCCTCCTCTTCCTCCTCGTCCTCCTCCTCCTCCTTTTTCCTCCTCCTCCTATTTCCTCCTCCTCCTCCTCCTCCTCTTCCTCCTCCTCGTACTCCTCCTCCTCTTCCTCCTCCTCCTTCTTCTCCTCCTCCTTTTCCTCCTCGTCCTCCTCGTTCTCCTCCTCCTTTTCCTCCTCCTTCTCCCCCTCTTCCTCCCTCCACCCCCTCCTTGTCCTCCTCTTTCCTTTTTCCCCCCCCCTCCCCCTCTTCCTCCACCTCCTTTTCCTCCTCCTCCTCCTTTTCCTCCTTCCCCCTCTCTCTTCCTCCCTCTTCCTCCCTTCACCCCGTCCTCTTCTCCCTCCTCCTTCCTCCCTCTCCCGTTTCTCTTTCCTTCCTCCTCCTCCCTCCTCCTCCTCCTCCTTTCCCTGTTCGTCCCCCTTGTCTCCTCCCTTCTCCTGCCTCCCTCCTCCCTCCTCCTTCCTCCCTTCCCCTTCCGTCCTCCCTCGTCGCTCCCGCTTGATATTTCCTCACCTCTTACTCAGACTGGGGCCCTCGTTTCGGCATCGCCTTTGGGGGGCTTCCAAGCGTCCCTATTGAACCTTAGTGCTTGAATTATTATCATGTCTGGAGAGCATAGATAATGTGGAGGAGGAGGGGAAGAAGGATGACGGATGACTTCCAGGGGCTGCAAGGATCGAGGGTCGAAGGGTTGACTTCAGGGATTCCTTGAGAGGGTGTGGAGGGGCAGGTGGAGGATGTGAGCATTGGAGCGGCAGCGCCTGGGGGCGTGAACGTTCAGGGTCACGCGCCGAGGCCGCAGGATGGTGGCGGAACAGTTCGAGCGAGGAGTAAGAACCACTTCGTCCTCGGAGGTACTGGTACTACAACTACTCCTCCTTCCTCCCGCTCCTCCTCCATCCTCCTCCCCCTCTCCCTCTTCCTCTCCCTCATCTCCCCCCCTCCTCGTCCTCTTCCTCCTCCTCCTCCGAGATGCGGGGCGTGCGCAAGGCGGTTGCAGTGGCGATGTGCCGTCCGAGCGGTGGACGTCGAAGTTCCCCGGGGGAGGTGGTGGCAATGCTTTCTTGGGCGGGAGATCAGGGCGAGGGAATATCGGGCCCCGCGTGCCAGAGAAATCCCCCTATGATGGGGCGCGGTACCCAGAGGGGTGCATGTGACGCGTGGAAGCATGGCGCGTGATGGTGCGCTGTTTGTTGTTGTTGTTGTTGTTGTTGTTGTTGTTGTCGTCGTTGTCGTTGTCGTTTTTTTTGTTGTTGTTGTTGTTGTTGTTGCTGTTGCTGTTGTTATCGTTGTTGTCATCGTCGTCGTTTTTGTTGCAGTCGGCGTCGGCGTTGGCGTTGTTGTAGTTGGTGTTTTTTTTTGGTGGCGTGGGTTTTGTTGCCGTTGGTTTGGTTGTAAGTGTTGTTGTTGATGTGGAACTCGCAGAACTCAAGGGTAAGTATGGTTGATCCCCCCTCCGGAGAGCACTGCGCGTTTCAATTGGAACGCTTCACCCGGGGCTCGCACCCATTTTTTGCGCCCGGGAAAGTCACGGTGTTCAAACTGGGCTGTTGGCCCCCGGATTACAACAACAACAACGGCCCCCGCTTGACGTTTCCTCTTTATCTCGCCAGGACCCCCGCTCCCGCCTGAGATTTCCTGGGTTTTTATTCAAGAATCGCGCTCTCGCTCGGGATTCCTTGCAATGTATCCAGGGACTTGCTTGCGATTTACTCAAGAATCGCGCCCGTGCGTTGGAATTCCCCGCAATTTACTCGAGCGCCGCGCTCCCGACATTCAGGCGCCCAGGGGCCGCGCTAACGCTCAGGACCCCCTCGCAGCTGAGTTCGGAATCGGGATTTCGCTGCCCTTTCGTGGCCCCGTTGCACCCCTTCGCGGCCCCCTCGCTGCCCGTCGTGGCCCCGTTGCAGCCCTTCGTGGCCCTCTCGCTGCCCTTCGTGGCCCCGTACATCGTTGCTCTTCGTGGCTCTCGCTCGTTCGCGCTCGTCGTGGCCCCGTATGCATGCGCCTCGTGGCCCCGCTGCTGTCCTTCGTGGCCCTGTTGCTGCCCTTCGTGGCCCCATTGCTGCTTTCAGTGGCCCCGTATTTGCCTTCGGCGGCCCAATCTATGTATGCCCTTCGTGGCCCCCGCTCGTTCGCGCCCTGCTGTCGCCCTGCTATCGCCCTTTGTGGCCCCCTCGTTGTCCTACGCGGCCCCGTTGCTACCCTCAGTGGCCCCATCGTTGCCCTTCGTGGCCCCGCATTATCTGCCCTCCGTGGCCCCCTCTCATTCGCGTCCTTCGTGGCCCCATACGCATGCCCTTCGTGGCCCCGCTGTCGCCCTTCGTGGTCCCCTTCCTGCCCTTCGTGGCCCCGCTGTCGCTCTCGCTCTTGCTTCCGCTTTCGCTCGTCGTGGTCGCGGTCGTGGCCGTCGTCGTGGTCGGTCCCTTGTCCGTCCCTTTTGGTCGGGCTGCCGCCAATCAGCGCTGCCGCTGGCCAGGCCGACTGGTCCGCGGCCGCCCCGCCGCTTGCCGGGGTCCGGCCTGCAGGGAAGAAATACCCATCAAAAGGGGTACGATGGGAGACGATGGGGCGGGTATCGAGGGTTTGGCCAATACTCAGAATGACACTCGAGCAAATAAGAGCGAACATTACTACTTAACTGATTGTTAATGTTGGTGTTGTTGTTGTGCTGATGTTGTTGGTGGTGTTGTTGTGATTGTTCTTGTGATTGTTATTGTTCTTGTTGGTGTTGGTGTTGTGCCTGATCTGCCCGTTTGGTCCTGTCACTTGCTTTCTGCTCCTAGCCCCCTCCTGCTGTTTTCTTTCGTGCTCCATCTTCCCCCCTCCCCCTTGCCCTTTCCTTACATCCGCTCTCTTTTTCATTGCCTTAGGTGCTGCACGAAATACACACGCTGCTGGTTAGTAAGATACACCTCGAAGGGGGTACGATCGAATTCGTGGAGGGCGGGTATCGGGGGTTCTGGATATACGTGTTGAGTGGCACGCGAGCACGGAAGAGCGAACAGCCTTAAAATAATCGTTGTTGTTGGTGTTGTTGTTGTTGTTGTTGTTGTTGTAAACGGGTGGCCAGGTGCCTAGTTTGGTGACACCTCCTTCTCCCTTTTTTTGTTTTTAAAAAGGGTGCGCACACTGGGAGAAGCACTGCAATTGAAACAACACAATGGTTACCGGGCAAGGGCATCAACAAAACATGTTGCTCAGGAGTTTGGGCGCCGGCTTCAGTCACACTCGGGCAGATCTCCGGGCACAGTGTTGGTCACTACGCCCCCGAGAACCCCGTCGCCAGGAGTTCTGTCATAGCGTCACCCCCCAGATCGGCACGAACGAAATGAGTACGGAAAGAATGGGCACAATGCCCAACAGCAGTGCTTGTTCATTTTGAACACGGCTCGCTGTCGGTGTCGCCGCGGCCTGTGTACATTTGAGACAGAAGGCCGCCTGCCCAACAGGCCGCTGTTGGTTTGGGACAACATTTGTTGTTGGGCATTGTATTCATTTTTCCGTACTCACTTCGGGCGTCCAAACCAGAGGTCTCCACCCTCTCCCCTGAGTCGCTTCCTGACGGCCTCGAGGCCGTGTACGTAAGGGCCCCCAGGGGCTGAAAATAATGAGAAATTTTCTGTCGCGCTTTTTGCAGTGGCTCAAGGAGGAGGAGGAGGAGGAGGAGGAGGAGGATGAGGTGGTGGTAGAGACGAGGCTGCATGACCTTCGTGCTTTTGCGCACCCCCCCCCGCCGAAGGAGCAGAGCGGGGCGCTGCACCGCGCGACCGTGGCCGCGCAGGTGGTGGAGCCCGCCCGCCGGCAGCTGGCCGCGCGGCTGCGGCCGGAGCTGGAGGCGCAGCTGGAGGCCGCCAGGACCCGGGCACGACGTCCCCAGACCCCCAAGGTATCGTTGAGGAGTCTTGGGTTTGCACTGATTTTCCTCCTCCTCCTTCTCCTCCTCCTTCTCCTCCTCTTCCTCCTCCTCCTCCTCCTCTTCCTCCTCCTCCTCCTCAACCTCCTCGAGCCATGGAAAAAAACACGACGGAAGGCTTCTCACAACTATCGGCCTCGGGGCCGTCAAAAAACGACTCGGGATGAAACACCGGTCCCTGGGAATGGGTCGAGACGACTGGGCGTCGACGTCATGAAAAAAACATGACGTCTGGGGTCTGGGTCGACGGTCGAGGAAGGGCACCAGTGCCACAGCGTCGAGGAAAGGCGCGGTATATCACAGCGTTTTGCTCGAGCTCGCTGCGCGAGCAAGGATGCAGCCAAGGTTGCCGAGCCTGGGCCGAGCAGGAGAGTGTCACCGCCAGGGCGTGCGGCGTGCTGCTCGCTGTCGAAGGGCCGCAATCACAACGAATCGAATGTTTAGGAGCTGCATGAGCTTTCGGGTCTCTTGGATCTGAGCTGGGCCCCCCCTGGCGGCGCCTCCACCGCCGCTCCCGGCGCGCTCTGCACGCCGGGGGGGTGGGTTCAGCGCAGATCCAAGAAGTCCGCGGGTGTCGTCGAAAGTTTTGGTTATGCTTTTTTTATTCTTCTACACCACTTAGTTGATTTTTCGGGAGGGCCCCTCGGGGAAGAACCCGACGACCTCGACATGAAAACCGTCTTTGGACGCCACGTCGACCACAGCCAGCTCTAAGCCGGCTTCGATTTTCTGGCGATTGTTGGCGTGTGCAGGACATCTCCCATGGTATGCCCTCGATTCGGCGGCGAGCCCAGGGAGGAAGTGAGAAAGGGCGAGGAGCCTTTCCAGAAAGCTCGGAACTCCTCGGGCCTTCCGAGAAGTCTTCGAAGCCTTCTCCGAAGACACGGCAAGCTCCTCAGAAGGCCGGGGCGCTTCCGAGAGAGTTCCGCCGCCTGAGAATCGGCTAGACGTAAGAGTGACCTTTCGCCGGAGTGAGCTTTGGTGCGGGCCCAAATGGGTCCCCCAATCGCCGAACGCGCTGCGATATAAGCGGCTTGCGTGCTTGGGTTTGGCTCCCCCGCGCCCCCCAAAGGTCACTCTTACCCAGGGTCACTCTTGCGTGTAGTCGAGAGAAGGCGCCTCCTCCTTCTCCCTCCCCCCCCCCTCGCCCGCCCTCTCGATCGACGTGGCCGTGGCCGCCTGCTGCCCCCGTGCAGGAGCGCCCCCACCTCGGACGGCGCCGGCGCTGAGGCCCTCGCCAGGGCCAGGCACCTGGAGCCAGCGGGTTCTGGCTAGCAGGAAGTCAAGCAGTGGCGAAGCGTCTTGGCTCGCCTATAGCCCTACCAAACAATGTTCTAAGAACATTTTGTGGTTTCCACGAAATGGTCTTAGAACAGTTCTGGCGGAGCCTGTCTTGTTTTAACGCATCGGGCTTATGTTCTAAGAACATTGTTTGTGCTCTTAGAACATGTTTGGGTTCTAAGAGCATTTCGTGGTAGGACTACAGGAATGCCGGGACGGTTGGTCCCTGCTCAAGGAAGGGCTGGCAGGTTCGAGGTTCTGGGTTCGGAGGGATTTTTGTTACCCTCTCTGGCCTCTGGTAGCTGTGTTCGGGCCCCCGGATCGTCAGAAACGGATCCGGAGCGAAGACCTGCACCAGATGGACCCGCGAGAGGTCTGGGGACGGATTTTCGGTGGAATTTGCCGCATCCCCCTCCCTGGCCGATTCTGTGGTATTCCAACCAGTTCAGACCGGAGGGTGACTGGTTTATCCTGAACAATTTCTCCCGTGACGAACTCATGATTAAGAACGTTATTGCGGACGAATTCGTTAGGATGAAGTTGTCCAGATAAGTTTGTCGTCCGACTGAAGTCGTCTCTGGATGATTTCGTCTCTGGATGAATTCGATTCTGGAGGAGCTCGTCCTCGGAAGAGCTTGTCCAGAAGGAATTCTCCGGACGGTCTGGATAAGCTCGCCTCAGACGAACTGGCCTGGATGAAGCGGCTTAAGATGGCACGGTAGTCGGACAAGGCTAGAGGACGAGGAGAAATCCGTTCCAGAGCGTTCCGGAAATGCTCTCAGAGCTATCCAGGGCGCTCTGAGAAGGCCGCGGCGCCCGATGCATCCTCCAGAGCCGCTGTGGATCTTAGACGTTCCCGACTTCCCCTCACCCGATGCTGATGGGCCTGTTTTCCACCACCACCATAAGTTGGAGGGGGGAGGGGGTTCTCCTCCCCCTCTTCTTCTTCCTCCTCCTTCTCTTCCTCCACCTCCTTCCCCCCTCCAACTTATGGTGGTGGTGGGAAACAAGCCCATCAGATATCATCCTCGCCCTGGCTTCGTCTTAGGGTGTTCGTTCAGACCCCTGGGCCTCCTCCAGTCAGGCACCTCCTGCAGCGCATGGAGGCCGCGTGCCGGCCGACGTGCGCGCGGGAGTGCGGGGAGCTCGCGGCGCTCTGCGCGGAGGCCAAGGTCGGAGGGGCCAGAGGACATGGCTGTTTTGAGGGCAAAGTCAACCTGCTTCTAGAGGGCCAATCGTATGATTGGGGCATCTGCCAAATGCCGTTCTTGTCCTGAAGCAGGTTTCACACGGTACTCCAAAGTAGAAGTTCAAGAATCACAAGGTTTCCAGGACGTCCCAGATATCCGAAAGAGCGTGTTCTACCGCTGCTGGCGGAAAACCGGGGGGGGGTCACTACCGGTTCGAACCCCCCCCCCTCCCCCTCCGGAAAACCAGGGAGGGGGTCATTACCGGTTCGAACCCCTCCCCCCTCCCAGTCCATCATGAAAAGAGGGGGGGGTCACTACCGGTTCGACTCCCCCCCCGCCCCTCCTTGAAAACCGCGGGGGGTCACTACCGGTTCGAACCCCCCCACCCCCCTCCAAAACCGGGGGGGGGGGGCGGACAGTGGTGGGGACGGTGGTGGTGGGGACAGTGGTGAGGGGACAGCGGGACAGTGGTGGGGACAGTGGTGGACGGCAGTGGTGGGCACTGGTGAGGACAATGGTGGGAACAGTGGGGACAGTGGGACAGTGGTGGGGACGGTGGTGGTGGGGACAGTGGTGTGGGGGGACAGTGGGAATGTGGTGGAAACAGTGGGACACTGGAGGGTACAGTGGTGGTGGGGACAGTGGTGAAGGCGGTGGCGAGGACGGCGGTGGGAGGTGGTCAGTGGTGGGGACACAGTGGGACAATGGTGGGAACAGTGGGGACAGTGGGACAGTGGTGGGGACGGTGGTGGTGGGGACAGTGGTGTGGGGGGACAGTGGGGATGTGGTGGAAACAGTGGGACACTGGAGGGTACAGTGGTGGTGGGGACAGTGGTGAAGGCGGTGGCGAGGACGGCGGTGGGACAATTGGACAGAGGTACAGTGGGGACAGTGGTGGGGACAGTGGGGACAGTGGTGGGAACAGTGGGACAGCTCAGTGGGACAGCGGAGGAGTCAGTGGGACAGTGGGGACAGTGGGGATAGTCGGGCAGTGGTTGGGGCCGTGGAGAAAGTGGGGAGGGTGGAACCGTGGTGGGAACAGTGGTGGGGACAGTGGGGACAGTGCGACAGTGGTGGGGGCACTGGTGGGGACAGTAGGGACGGTGGTGGAACCAGTGGGGACAGTGGTGGTGAGGACAGTGGTGCTGGGAACAACAGTGGGGGATGTGGTGCGGACGGTGGAAGGGACCGGGAGTCGTTTGCTGGCGGTGAGGGGGGGGGAGGGGTTCGAACCGGTCGTGACTTCCTTTCGGTTTTCGAGGGGGGGGGGGGTTCGAACCGGTAGTGACCCCCCCTGTTTTCGAGGGGGAGGGGGGGGGGTATAACCCCCCCCCTCCCCTAATTATACGGGAGGGGGGTTTTGCCGGGGGAGGGGAGGGGGGGGGTCCAGCAGGGGGTGGATATTCGGAGGGGGGGGGGACCCGCGGGTTCCGGAGGAAGAGGGGGGGGGAATTTTCTTTAGTAAAGCGGCGGTGGATCACGCTCTCTCAGATATCCGGATGCCCCGCACGGGTTGCAACAAACGGGGGCCGTTGGACGCTCTGGAACAATCCTGGGACGCATCCTGAGCCGACCCTGTCATGGCATCACTCCCGCCCTGCAAGGGCGAGCTGGAGGCGCGGAAGAGCCGGGCGGGCTCCCTGAGGGATGCGCGGGAGAAGCTGAGGCTCTCGGTGAGCAGCGGGGACCCCGAGTCCGTGCAGGAGGCGCTGCGCGGCGCGAGGTCCTGCGGGGTGCCAGACGAGTTCACGCTGGACGCGGACGCGCGGCTCCGGGAGCTGCAGACCGCTGAGCGCCAGCTGCGGAGCGCGCTCGACTCGGGCGATCGGGTGCACCTCAGCGCCTCGCTGGAGGAGGCGTGCCAGCAGGGCCTGAAGACGCAGCTGGTTGACGAGGCGCGCCAGAGGCTGCAGAGCACGAAGACCAGCGCCCTGGTGGACGCGATCCGGCGGCGCGACTACCCCGCCCTGGGCCGGGCCATCGCGGACGTGGAGGCCCGTGGCCCCGAGGAGACCGCGGAGGTCAGCGACGTGCTGGAGCAGGCGCGGGCCGAGTACGCGGTGCTGGATCGGGTGGCCAAGGCTGTGTCGTCCGCGCTTGGCACGCTGAGCTACGAGGAGCTGCAGAAGGCGGTGGAGGAGGCCCGCCGCCTGAACGTGGCCACGGAGGACGTGCGGAGGGCCGAGAACGTGCTCGGCGCCATGGAGGACGCGGTGGAAAGGCTCAAAGGCGCCGTCTCCCAGCAGCCCGAGGACCTCGGCCTGCTCCAGGAGAGCCTGGGCCTCGCCCGCCAGCAGGGGCTCCACGCGCACCCGGTCTACCGGGAGGCCGAGAGGCTCTTCTCGGGCACCTGCACGCCTGCGGGGCTGGTGTGGGCGCTCGAGGAGCAGCGCAGGATCTGGGTCGTGCTCTGCCTGCGGCAGCCGCTGCCGCTCGCAGCTGGGGAGAGGGCTGGCGGCGCGGCTGTCGCACACCCCCTCGCCCTCGCAGTCTTCGAGCTGTGCCACGACGCGCAGATCTCGCCCGAGGGCGAGCCCTACTCCGTGAGCTTCATCCACCAGGCGCTCCTCGAGCTCGTGCGGCTGCCGGCCAGGGGCGGTGCGCCAGAGCGGCTGGACGACGTGCTGCGAGCGGCGCTGGAGAGCTTCTCCGCCACGGGCCCCGGCGGGGGGGGCCACGGGGCGGCCTGCCAGGGCGGCGCCGCCGGGGAGGTGGTCGACGCCCACGAGTTCAACCGCATCGGCGCGGCAGCGAAGAGGGCGGGGCTGGAGTCCACCAGGCAGCTGTTGTGGCTGCTGGTCTGCCTGCTGGAGTGGGAGAGCGGCCAGCGGCTCTTCCTGGCCTTTGTGGCGGAGCAGTCTCAGCGCGCCGCGGACCTGCTTAGCGAGGTGGACTCTACGGAGCACTCCCTGAGGAGCCGGATGACGACGCTGCAGGCCAAGGGCCAGCTGGACGACGAGACAGGCACGGGGGGTCCCATCCCCGACCCCGAGATCTCCCCGGAGGCCGCGAAGGCCCGCCAGCCTACGCCTCCGCCGGAGGCCGAGAAGGCCGGTGACCCCCGCGTGTCTCTGTTGCGCGGCGTGCTGGAGGGGCTCGAGCAGGTCAAGCGCGAGATCGCGAAGCTGCAGGCCGCCATCGTCAAGAGCAAGGGCGTCCCCGCAGCGGCGGGCTCGGAGGCGGCGCAGGACGGCGCCGCCCGCCCAGACGTCCGTCGCATCCTGGAGCTGCTGCGCCAGGCCTGCCCGCGCAGCCTGGACGAGGCCCGGTGCGCGGTGCAGACGAAGGAGCGGGAGGCCTCGTCCAAGGCGCGGGAGATCTACGGGGACACCTACGGGGCGCTCGAGACCAAGCTGCTGCAGCTGCAGTACCAGGGGCGCCTGGCGCTGGACGGGGAGGCGCTGTCGCACGCGGCGGCGGCGGCGCCCGCCTTGCGGAGGGGGCCGCAGGAGCCGCCCGAGAGGCAACTGCCGTTCGCCACCTTCTCGTGCTTCCCCGAGGCCGCGGCGTCGCTTCAAGACCACGCCTTCCTGCAACTGCTGGGCGTTCCCGAGACTCCTCCAAAGGGCTCATCTGGCGATCGCATTGACCGCTGCTTCCAGCGCGTGGAAATCTACGACCGCTTTAGCGAGAACAGCGGCGCGGTCGAGGACGAGTTCGAGAAGTTCTGCCGCGGAGCCGTAGCGGAAGCCCGTCAGCGTTGCGGCGGCAGGCGGTTGGTGGCTGCACTGAAGCCGCTCCTGATTGATCTGGTGAAAAGGAGGCAGCGCATCTCTTCGATGCTCAACACGCTGCGTGGATGTGGGCTCGACAAGGTAGAGAAGAACCTCCTGAGGAAGCACCTGCAGCCTCGGGACATCCTCATCGCGCTCGCGTTCAGCAGCATGCCGACGGGGCCTTCCCAGGCGCGGATGATGACCCTGGCAGCCAAGACGGACTCGCCGCTTCCGTTGCTGTTCGGCTGGGCGCAGCCACCGCCGGCTGGAGCCACCCCCGCGGGGGGGGGGTCCAGCCCAGGCGGCGCGGGGCTGCAGCTGTGCTCGCAGATCCACTGGGGCGCCTTCCGGGAGCTGTTCTGCAGGCCGTCCTGTCCCCTGGTGCTCTCGCTGGGCACCCGGGAGACGCTCGGCAAGTCCTACCTGCTCCAGGCCCTCTACGCCCTGCAGGAGGTCCACCTCCGCGGCCGGCCCTCCCCAGCACTGAGGATTCACGACATGCCTTCGGTGGACCTCATCGGCGACTTCGCGCGGGAGGAGTCACTCCGCGGCGTCACTCTCGCGGACGTGCACGGCTTCGATGCCACAGAGGAACTGTGTGAGGCGCTGGTGTCCACCCTGTCCAGCTGCGCCTCGCTGATGCTGTTGCACGTCTCGCTCAGGGGCGACTTCCGGGACGAGGCCGGCGTGCCCCGCCCCTGCCCGGGGCTGCGGGAGCTCCTCGGCGTGCTCGCGGCCTCGCGGCCTGCCAGCTGCGCCACCGTGCTGTTGCTCCTGCGCGACTGCGATGCCGACGAGGGCGGTACCGAAGAGCAAAAGAGGCTGGCCGCCTGCATCGGCGCCGTCCGCTCTGGCCTCGCGCGCGGCGGCGAGGATCGAAGAGAACAGAGAGTTCTGAGATCTTGGCGTTGTAGTTTTGTCGCAACGGGCGTGTTCGCCTGGTTTCGGGCCCCGGGCCCTAACAGATCGATCTGCTTTGAAAAGCGACGTAGGATGACGGGGTCCGGGGCTCCGGTGGTGATTTTGGCGATCTATCGTTTTGTTGGAGCGTCAGAGCTGAGGGAACGGCAAAAAAGCATAAGTTCTCGGAGGCCCATGTGGATTTCTTGTAGCGCCGTTGTGTGGGCCCCCCTTCCAGCACCTCCGGCGCCGCCCCTGGCGCGCTCCGCGCGCCTGGGAGGGGGGCCGAGCGCCGATCCACGAAGTCCGCGCGGGCCTCTGAGAAAAAGTATGCCATTACACAGTGGGGGCGCGCATCAAGAAACCGCATACTTTTCGTCAAGGTCCCCTGGGTTCCTTCGCTCCGCGAGCTGTGCGGTGCAGTTCCGCAGCCGTCGAAGAGGCTGCTGCGTTCAGGGTGCTCTGGGTTTCCCCTGGGGTGCACCTCGCGCGCGGGTTTGCAGGGCTGGGTTTCTCGCGAGGGTTTCCTGCGACCGCGCCCCCACTGTATGTCGTTGTTTGTCAGGAGGGAACAACACACAGACACAATTTATCGTCGATTCCCCAGACAATATGGGAAAATATGGGAAATGGGGGGAAGACAAGAACCCTTAACGTATGGGAAAGTATGGGGAATCATGTTATTTGTGTCATTTTTTTTGTGTGTCCCAGGGCCCCTTCAGTTTGGTTCCTCTAGAGGAAGGCCCCGGCCTGCTGGCCTGGCCGGTTGCCTCGCTCGATGGCCTGGGCGCCCAGGAGCTGGGGAACGAGGTGAAGTCCCTGCGGAAGGGCCGCGCCCTCGCGGACTCGAGCGGCCGCCTGGGGCCATCGCTGGAGGAGGCCCTCTCGGAAAGGGCTGGATCAAGAGCACAGGAAGATCGGCTCTGGTGTCGGCCCCCCCTTCGAGCGCCGGCTTCCATCTCTGGAGGGAGAGCAGCGGGCGAGAGGGGGGCGTTCGGCTGCTGGACTGACGCTCGTCTGGGCCTTGCCACGAAAGCTGCAGAGTATATGCGTGCGCTTCGCTTCTCGCAAAGTGATTTCCCGTGGAGCTCACTGGTTCGACGCACGAAGGGCGCTCCAGAGTCTCTGGAGTGGATGGGTTGGTTCGAGGGTTAGTTGCTGCATTCAGGAATCAACAGGCGAGTTGTAACAAAACAGAACATGTGAATCGAAACCTCTGCGTGGTCTATAGATTTGGAGGGTTTGGAGCCAAACGTTGTGGCGCAACATGCGAACCCAATCGCACCATATGGACATGGAAACACTGGGGTCGCGTCCAGACAGAAGTTGAACTTCGTCCAGTCTTGATTGCAGCAATTCGCTTGAAGGGAACGGGCGGTTACCGCAGGGCAGAGTAACTCTAAGGTTCAGCGTCCGCAGCTCCTGGTCTCACGCCCTTCAAGGCCTTAGCAGTCGCGGCGGGGTCGAAGCATAGGTTCCCATCCATTGCAGTGCTGCAGGAGCGCTTCGAGGAGTTTGCCGCGCAGCTGAAGCGGGGCGCTGAGGACGCCAGGCACTCTGGTGGATCGCAGCCGCACGCCGCGGCGCCGCCTCGGCCGCTGCTGTCACCCAAGAGCGATGACCCCTACGGCGCTCTCGCCAGGCGGATCTTTCAGGAGCTTGAGTCTGCTGGCTCGAGCGAGGGGTTGCTCAGCACACTTTTCCCCGTGGCCCACTGCCACCAGCAGCTTACGGTCCTGTCCCAGGAGAAGGTCCGCTGCGTCAACCGCGGGCGCGAGTTCATGGAGCCCGAGGAGCGCCGGAAGCTTGAGACGAGCGCCGACGACTTGGACAAGAGGATCAGCAAGCTGCGCAAGTCGCGGCAGCGTGCGCCGCCACACGCACTGCTGAGGACCTTCGGGCAGCTGGTGCTGGCAGGCGACACGAGCGCCATCGCCGCCTTCGGGGCCTACCTCGACGACTGGAAGCAGACGCGCCGCGCCCCCCTGCTGGAGGCGAAGCTGCGGCTCCGGAAGGAGCTCGATCAGCTGATCGACGGCGACGGCGCTGGGGAGGGCCCCGCCCCCGCCAAGGCGAGCCGCCCGAAAGGGGGGGGGGATGACTGGGGGTGTGTGGATCTCATGACCAGGGCCCCGGTGTCTCCCCAGGTCTCATGGACCCCCTCTTATCTTTCAATGCGTTCCCTGCCCCCCCTCCCCCCCGGTCCGCGCACAGGCCTCGGGCCATGGTTTGCGACCCCCCGTCTTGGACGTCTCCCTCCTGGCCCTTCGCCGGAGTGACCGCTGGTGCGCGCCCACAGACTCGGGGGTGGACAGACCTCCTACCCTGACACGTCGATTAGTGGATTGTCAGTTTTCGGTTCTCCAGAGGGCGCCGCGGCCGTCATTTTTCAGGCTTGCGCCCGCCAGGTTTGGGCCCGAGGTCGTTTTCACTAAACCACGTTTTACTAAAGGGGAGTCTGTCCATCCCCGACAGATGGCCTCTTGCGCTTGCTCGTGCGCTTGGATTCGGCGCCCCCGGCCACTTGCTCGTGCGCTCGTAGCCCCCTGGAAGTCCGCGCACCAAAGTTCACTCTTGCACAGGGCCACTCTTGAGCGTAGCCGAAGGCCGCGCAGGGCCCCAGCACGCCTGCGCGGAAGCGGCCCGCCTCCGGCCTGGAGCCGGCCGGATCGCCGGCGCCGGGGCCGCCGGCGGGGGCAAGTGGCGGCCGCGTCGAGAGGCTGCTGTCCGAGCTCGGGTCGCTGCAGCGCCGGCTGGACGAGGTGGACGTGTCCACGGACTCGTTCTGGCTGGAGCTGATGCTGTGGCACGAGCTCGAGCGGATCTCGAAGAAGAGAAAACGGCATAACACACAAACTTGTGGCGCTCCGCGCGGACGTCTCGGATCCGCGCTGGGCCCCTCACAGTCTATGCTTATGCTGTTGTTTTCCCTTGTTCTAGGATCGGCGAGCGCAGGGGCCTGCGGGAGGTTGACGAGCGGCTCAGCTACGGCGCCGCGAGGGCGTGCTACCTGAGCTGGGTGAAGAACGGCAGCCCCGTGCACTTCCTGCACTCCGCGCCTCTGCAGTTTGGCGCCTTCGAGCCGCTGAGGTGGCACCCGCAGATCTCGGGCGCCTCGCTGTTCGGCTCCGACTTCGTCGGGGACATCCTGCGCGAGCTCGACCGCGACCTCGGCGTGGACGCGCGTCGCCGGCCCCTGCTGGTCATCAGCGTCATCGGCGTGCAGAGCAGCGGGAAGAGCACTCTGATGAATTACCTCTTCGGTTGCTCCTTCGCCACTCACGTGGGCCGCTGCACAAAGGGCCTCTACATTTCCCTGCTAGAGACGCAGCGGGAGCTGATCGTGATATTGGACACGGAGGGGCTGCTTTCAGTGGAGGCTCGGGACGACGTGTTCGACAAGCAGGTTGCCTTGATGACGATGGCCTGTTCCGACCTTGTAATCGTGAACAACCGCGGCGAGCTGGGCAGACATGTCGGAGACCTGTTTCAGGTTTGCCTCTTTGCCCTGTACCACCTCAAGCTGGCGCGGATATCGCCTGCGATCGGCTTCGTGCTGCAGTGCCTTAGTATGGTGAACCAGCAGCAGCAATACGAGTGGGTGGCGACCGTGAAGAAGTCCCTGGAAGAGTCAGTGCAGGAGCTGCAGCAGAAGGAGAAACCGTATTCGTTCAAGCTGCAGGACCTCGTTTTTCTCGACAGCGAGTCTATCTTCGTCATGCCAAGCGCATTCAATGACGACGTGCAGTTTGGCCAACAGGTGTCCCGGCCCACCAGCTTGTACGCCCTGAAGGCGCTGCAGCTGCGCGAGAAAGTCTTCCACTGGATCAGTCGCGCAAAGGCCTCGCAGAAGCAGCGACTCCGTGAGGTGGCAGCGGCGCCACCCCCACAGCTGGCAGGGCCCTCGCAGGCGGCCGCGCCTTCGCAGCTGCCAGCTCTGCCGCCCGGGCAGGACGCACCACCAACTTCATCGTTCGCAACTCTGTCACAGTGGTACGAGCACGCCCGCACGGTATGGCAGACACTGTCCATGTGCGGTACGGATCTGCTGCAGTTCCGCACCATGCGGCAGGTCCTCATGGCACAACAGTTGCAGGAGTTCTGCGACTCCCTGGTCCAGAAACACATCGAAGGCCGCCTCAGCTCTGAGATCCAGGCGCTGATTGAGCTCCACACGAGGGAGCTCCGCAGCGCAGGCACCGCTGGCGACGTGCACGCCACGGACAATGCGTTCCGAGGTCAGCTCGACTCCGTCCGAAGCGCTGCTATGCAGGAGATGCACCACGAGTTCGACGAGTTTGTCAAGGCCCACGACACGAAGTTCACCGACGAACAGGTGAAGAGCGACAAGCGCTTCTCGCTTATGGGACCCCTGCGCCGCAAGGTGGCCTCGGCGGAAAGCCTCTGGCGCAGCGGCGTGCACCTGGCCCTGGAGCAGCGGTCGATGGACCACCTCTTCGATGAGATTTCCGCCAGGGTGAACGACCTCCTGTTGGAGCAGGGTGCGAGCGTGAACGTTGAGAATGTGGAGCGCGTGTTCGAGGAGAAGTGGAGCCAAGTGATGAACGAGACGCTCCGGAAGCAGAAGCCGAGTCTGGACAAGGTGGTGCAGGAGGTTGTTTGGCACTTCAACGCTGCGCTCTCAAACCTGAAGTCGCAGTTCCGGAAGGCGCACATCTTCCACGGGGTGAAATCCCTCAGCGTGCAGGAGATGGGCGGCGACTCCGAGGTGTGCAACTCCTTCCTCTTGAGCAAGAAAGGCGTCGGCGACGCCCTCGTGCCGAAGCAAATGCCTGTGGCCAGCAACGCGAGTACTCAGGTGGACAGCCTCTGGATTAAGCTGGTCGATTCAATGAGGCTTGAGGTGGATCAGCAAGGCCAGATGTCAGACGCCGCCGCCCTCAAAATCCTGAACCGCCTGAACTCTGAGATGGAGGCAATGGACCAGCTGCGCCAATTACTTCACCGCTTGGGCTCCACTTTCGTCAACCGCGTGTTCCGCGAGATCGCCAGGGCGACCATGCAGTATCGCTACCAGATTGAGCAGCAGAATTTCCAGTCCAGGGTCCGAGAAATCATGGACAAGAAGCAGCAGAAGCTCTGGGAAATTCAGGCGCGCGTGGACAGCGGCAAGCGCGAGGTGCACTGCGCGAAGGTATGGGCGAAGACATTCGTGGACACCCTTGATCAACATTTCCGTGGAGCAGTCGGGCGCATGGCACAGGAGATTGTTTCCCACATGTCTAACATCCTCACCAATCCTGGCAACGCTTGTGAGCTTGCCATCGAGCGCTCCTTCACGAAGCGGAACTGGCGGCACGTGGTCATGTACGCAATCGATCCCACCCAGTACCTCTTCATGGAGTTCCACAAGGAGTGGGAGCAGTTCAAGCAGGGACTCGTTGACCAGTACTGCCAGGAACTCAAGAGCAACTTCGGGAGCTGCCTGCGCCTGGCGGAGGATCGCATGCAGGGCCTCTTGCGGCGGTCCAGCGGCCAGGGCGCGGGGGCCGGCGAGCGGAACATGACCATGAACCGGCTGTCTGGGGACCTGCGGGCAGCCTGCCAGGATCTTGCGGACGAGACAATCTCCAGCGTGCTCTGCTCCTGCCTGCCGTCCTTCCCGTCGGAGGCCGACTGGCCGCTGAACGACCTGGAGCAGTTCGTGCAGTTCGCGAGCGTGGAGCTCCGGCGGTACCGCGCAAACATGCGCGAGACGGAGCAGACGGTGGAGAAGAGGATGGAGCAGGAGCTCACCCGGCAGAAGGCGAACTGCTGGAAGTGCATCTGCGGCTGTCCGGCCCGGTGCCCTGGATGCGGCACCAAGTGCAACCTCGAGTCCGAGAACCACTGGCCCGAGAGGCCGCACGAGTGCCGGCGGCACCTCTACCCCGCCTTCAACGGCTGGCAGAAGCAGGAGGGCCGGAAGCCGTTCCTGCTGCACTGCCGCGCCCGGGCGCAGTGGCAGATCGCCAGGACCCGGCCCCCGATCGAGCCTGGCGGCCCAGAGCGCTACTGGGACGACTTCCAGTCCATGCTGGAGGACGAGCATCCAGACTGGCTGGACCCGAGGACCCGCAGGCCGCTGCCCTCCATGGAGCCTAGCGAGGACTACGAGGAGGACTCCGCGGACCCGCCCGAGCACATCCAGAAGGAGATCGAGGAGAATCGGCGGGCCTGGGCGAACACGAAGGACGCGCTGCTGGAGCACTTCACCTCCATGGCCGACGATCGCGACATCGGGTGGCTCGAAAAGTACAAGCGCGAGGGCGGCGCTCTGAGCAGCGCCGACTTCGCGAACATCCGCGACGAACTATTCGCCGTCACGCCCCTTGAGTCCATGGAGGCCATGGCCCCCCTGGACGACTCCTTCGAGGACTCCTTCTGAGGCTTTCCCCCTCCCAGGCGGCGCCCGCGGGGCACTGCCCGCCAGCAACAGCACGCGCGCGCCGCACAGATGCGGTGCAGCACGAAGCTGGACACACATGACGTGCCTGGCCTGGGCCAGAGCTGGGCATACACGCGGCCGCGCGTCTCTCCAGCGCCTGGCCCTCGTGTCGCCGGGCATGCCGGCCCATCGCACGCGTGTCCAGCAGCTGACCTCCGCGCGCTTCGCGCGCGAACCCAGCCACACGTGCTTCCAGCTTCCAGGTAAGTGGCCACGGAAGGGTGCATGTGATACACAGTCTGCGCCCTCATCCGCCCCACGCCCCGCTCCCCGCCGAATCGCTGCGTGCCCCCGCGCAAGACGGACGGCCCACGCCACACGGGCGGCGGGCAGATCGGTCTCATGGCCGCCAGGGGCCAGGGGCGGCAGAAAAGGGGGCGAAGCGGAGGGCACCCCGCGCGCAGTCAGTCAGAGGGGGGAATGGTACCGATACCGCTACCCCTCCTCCCCCGTCCCTTGTCGCTGGTGGGGTGTCCTGTAGATCTCTCGTCACCGCGGCCAGCTTCGCCTCGGGATGTTTGTTTCAACGCACCTGGGAGGTCGGGAGGGCATCGGCATCGGTGCATCTGTCATCCGCCCAACTTGAAGTATCCCTCGTTCTCGGCGCAAGCAAAACATGTGGCGGTGGCATGTGTTCGCGAGGCACTGGTAAGAGTCGTCAGCGCAGCCTGCAAGGTTGGGTTGGGTCGGAAAGAGGAGCTCCTCTCATCCGCAGCGGATGTTCTTCCTCCACTTCCCCCTCCTCCCCTCTTACTCGTCCCCCTCTCCCTCTTTCCCCTTCCCTTCATCCTCTCCGCCTCCTCCTCCTCATCATCATCATCCTTCCTTCTCCTCCCTCCTCCTCCTTATCCTCCTCCTCCTAAGACGACGACGAAGGCGACGACGAAGAACTATTGCTACGATGCCCGGGCTCCTGCCTGCGAGGCCCCGCCGGTCGCGAGGTTAGCTGCACAAGCGGAAGAGGAAGAGGAGGAGGAGGAAGAGGAGGGGGAAAGAGGGAAGAGGAGGCTGGGGAGGCGGAGATCCCTGTCTGTCCTGCTGTGCTCTCTCTCTCTCTCTCCCCCCTGTCCCTCCGCTCCCCTGTGCGAGGCGGCAGGGTGCAGCTGTCCGCACGCACGACCGCCAGTTTAGTCTCTGGCGAGGGCTTCGCGGAGCCCCCCCGCCGCGCTTGGTGTCGTCTTCGCCGATGTCAACTGAGGAGGAGGACGACGAGGAGGAGGAGGAGGAGGAGCGCAAGCCCAAGACCCACCAATGATGTTGCAATAAACCTTTCCTCCAAGTTCCACTTTCATTGGCCCTGCAAGGTGCCATTTCCGCTGTGGTCAAGGGCCCCGTTGGAAAACAACCATTTTCAAAATCCTGAATTGTGTCAGAACACCATTTCTAGGGTACGAACGCCGCGAAGCAATGACATTTTTGTGTCCTGACGATTCCGAGTCGCGCCGTAACGCCATTCCTGAGATTTCAGCACCGCGAATCAACGTGACTGTGGCGCCCCGACAATCCTGCATCGTACAAGAGCTCAGTATTGGGGGGGCGTCAGCAGTCAATTATCCTGGCGCATGGCCCTACCATGTGCAACTGTGGGTACCCCGTTGTAGGTACCGCTTTCGGTGGAGCTCCCTGTGGTGTCCCGAAATGTTGAACGGGTGTGCTCAAGTAATGGATGCGGTGTGATGCCGTGCGAGCGGAGCCGCTGGGGCCTTCGGCAGAGCTCCCTATGGGCCACGGAGCGTGCGAGGGGTTTGCCAACATGGGCGCGGTCGCGCCGTGCGAGCGCAGCCACTGGGGCCTTCGATGGAGCTCCCCATGGGGCCACGAGACGTGCGCGGGGTTTGGCGACACGGGTGCGGTGGTGCCATGCGGGCGCAGCCAATGGGGCCCTCGGTTGAACTCCTTATGGGGCCACGAAAACTGTGTGTGTGTGGTGTGTGTGTGTGCCGAAACGGGTGCGGTGGTGCCACGCGAACGCAGCCACTGGTGCATTCGGTGGAGCTCCCATGGGGCCACGAAGCGTGTGGGAGGTGTGCCGAAATCGGTGCTGCGGTGCAATGCGAGCGCAGCCACGGGGGCCTTCCGTAGTGCTCCCTATGGCGCCACGAAGCGTGTGAGGTGTGTGGCGACATGAACTCGGTGGTGCCATGCGAGCGCAGCCATTGGGGCCTTCGGCGGAGGTGTGCCGAAATGGGTGGGTGTGGTGGTGCCATGCGCGCGCAACCGCTGGAGCCCTCGGTGGAGCTGCCTATGGGGCCACGAAACGTCTGATGGGTGTGGCGAAATCGGCTCGGTGGTGGCATGCGAGCGCAACAGCTGAGGCCCTCTTTGGAGCCCCCAATGTGGCCACGAAGTGTGCCGGACTGGGTGGATGCTGTGGTGCCATGCGAGCGCAGCTACTGGGGACTTCGGTGCATCCCGTTATCGCGCCACGAAGCGTGTGAAGAGTGTGGTGGCATGGGCGCGGTGATGCCATGCGAGCGCAACCACTGGGGCCTTCGGTGGAGCTTCGTATGTTGCCACGAAGCGTGTGAGGGGTGTGTCGGAATGCTGGGCGCGGTGGGGCCATGCGAGCACAGCCATTGGGGCCCTCGGTGGAGCTTCCTTGTCGGGCCACAAAACGTGTGAGGGGTGTGCCAGGATGCTCGGGCGCGCTGGTGCCATGCGAGCGCAGCCACTGGTGCCCTCGGTAGAGAACGCGGCGGTGCCATGCGAGCGCAGCCATTGGGGCATTCGGTGGACCTCCCTACGGAGCCACGCAACGTGCGAGGGGTGTGGCGACATGGTTGACATGCTAGGAGCAAAAGCAGGAACGGAAGGAGGGAGGAGGAGGAAGGGGGAGTGAGGAGCGAGAAACGCGGGGCGCTGTGTCTTCCAAACGAGGACCCAACACCGCAGGATGGTTGGGCAAACCCTTTTTGAGAGCGCGTTTAACTCTTAAGACGAATGCGCGCGGCGCTGGAGCGAGAGCCGGGACGCTCGTGCATTGTCTTAATACGAATGCGTGCAGCGCCAAGGCGAGAGCCGCATTTTGGACACCGCCCACCCTCCATCCGCAAACCTCTTGCAAACTTGAAAGACGAACGTGCGCGGCGCCAATGCGAGAGCCTCATTTTGAAAACCGCATGCCCCCCATCCGTGAAGCTACTGTACTGTTTCAAGACGACTGTGCTCTGCGTGAGGGCGAGAGCCACATTTTGAAGACCGCCCGTCCTCTATCCGTGGAACCCCTGCCACTTCTTAAGCTTAAGGAGCATACATGGTGAGGAAGTCTCAAGAGAAACGCCCGTCCCGCCCTACCGACAGGTCTCGGGGTACGATAGGAGGGGTCATCATAGGGTGGATGGGGGAGGGGGGGAAGGAGGATGAGGAGGAAGATGAGGAGGAGGAGGAGGAGGAGGAGGAGGCGGCCGAGGATGAGGAGGAGGCGGGGAGGAGGATGGGACTGGGAATGGGGATGGGGAGGGGGAGGGGGAGGAGGAGGGATGGGGGAGGGGGTGGTCGGGTTCGGGTGTCCACAAAGGAACGGTCGAGCCCTTTCTGTCGGCCGACTGTCAAAGCCGCTCCTGCAGCGGGCTCATCCTCACCGCAGGCGCACGCAGCCTAAGGGAAGGATGCTGGACAAAATGAAGACACACGATGCTCCAGAGACCACACCACATGATAGAGATGCGCTAGACACACATGCGGCTCAAGAGTCAATCAACAAAACAAGCGATAAACGTTCTCAAACCACACGTGAGGCTCCAGCGGCCATCAACCAAGCACCAGGTAGCCGTATACACAACGGCGCTTGTGAGTCTCCCAGCCTGCGAACCCAGCGGGGGGGGGTGCACCACGGCAGGACTGGGGGCCCCACGGGAGGGGGGAGGTGGAGGAGCAAGGCGATGATGGAGGAG
The DNA here is from genome assembly GCA_963575745.1 of Prorocentrum cordatum. NCBI lineage: Eukaryota > Dinophyceae > Prorocentrales > Prorocentraceae > Prorocentrum > Prorocentrum cordatum. The sequence continues at coordinate 665,778 of CAUYUJ010014405.1, read as the reverse complement.
GTGGGAGGAGGAGGAGGAGGAGGAGGAGGGGGAGGAGGAGGAGGAGGAGCAGAAGGAGGAGGATGATGATGAGGAGGAGGAGGAGGAGCAGAAGAGTGAGCAGAGGAGGAGGGAGGAGGAAGGAGGAGGAGGAGGAAGTGCGGAGAGGAGGAAAAGGATGATGAAGGAGGAGAAATACGTAGGAGGAGGAGGAGGAGGAGGAGGAGGAGGAGGTTAGGGAGGAAGGAGGGCTGAGGAGGAGGAGGAGGAGGAGGAAGAGACAGAGATGATGAGGAGGAGGAGGTGGGGGCGCGAGGAGGAGGAGGAGGAGGAGGACGTGATGCTGCTGATGATGATGATGATGATGATGGTGATGATGATGATGATGCTGCTGCTGCTGCTGCTGATGATGATGATGATGATGATGATGACGATACTGATACTGATACTGATACTGATACTGATACT